>RCUC01115940.1:0-32105 GCA_003697995.1 Taxidea taxus jeffersonii | reverse complement strand
TGCACCCTATAGTAGTTTTTTGAAAATACTTGTCTGCTACTTCTTTTTCTTTTCTTGTCTGCAACTTCTAACATCTATGTCATCTCTTTTCATGGACACCTAATTTCTCCAATTATGGGTCACATTTTCCTATTTCTTTGAATATCTAGTAATTTTTTTAAAGATTTTATTTATTTATTTGACAGAGGTCACAAGTAGGCAGAGAGGCAGGCAGAGAGAGAAGGGGAAGCAGGCTCCCCGCTGAGCAGAGAGCCCGATATGGGACCCAATCCCAGGACCTTGAGACCATGACCTGAGCTGAAGGCAGAGGTTTTAATCCACTGAGCCATCCAGGTGCCCGAATATCTAGTAATTTTTATTGCAGACTAAACACTGCTGCTGATTAATCAAAGAGAGTCAGTATTATGTTGTCTTTAGTTTCAAAGTTTGCTCTTATAGGCATTTTAATCATTAAAAAAATGCTTTTGATTCTCTGTTTTGATTATGCCCTTTGTTATGGTAAATCTGTTTCAATTCTTCTTAGTCTAGGGTGTAACCCCTTCTTCAGGGTGTGATTCTTTAAGGCATGTTTTTTTCAGGTTTTTTAGCTAGATGCCCAAGTTGGTCCATGAGATCTCTTACCTCTACCTGGGTTCAGACCCAGTCTGAGGTCTTTTAGTCCTTTAAGTCTTCTGGTATCCAGGTCAGCTCTCAAATCAACTGCAATCACCCTGTGCTAGGCACGGTAGAATCTTGCTCTGAATATATGCAGCTGACTCTCAGAATTCACAGGGGACTCACATCCACTTTCTAGAGCATTCTCTATTAGGATTGTGCATCTTTGGTTTATACCCCACATAGTTTAGCCTATAGTTTAGCCCTAGTCCTGAACTCTAAACTGTGCCTCCTCTTCCAAAGGAAGGACTCTACCCACTGCTTGAGACTGACTCCCTTTATGCAGTTTGGGAAACTGCCCCCATGGTAGAAAGCTTGGAGGAATGTGGGGTTTATTTCTTTTATTTCCATTCTCTCCAAAACTAAACTGTCCACATTCAGTGCCTGAAAACTAGTGTCTCATATACTTTGTCCCGTTTTTTTGTTTTTTAACACTGTAAGAATATGTCCTTAATGAATTACTTCATTCTGGTGAGACATAGACATTGATAAACATTTTTAGCATTTTAAGTGAATTAGTGCTCTATTTGCAAATGGAGACTCCAGAGGAAAGGACTAGGTTTCCAGGAGCATCCATTACAAGGACATTTATAAAATGGCTTCTTGTCTACTGGACTTGTCTTACTCATCCTAGCCATAGTTCTTTGGCATCTACTGTTTATCTAGAAACTAAAATTATAAATTAAATTCATCTTATGAATAAAATTCATAATTTATTTATTTATTTATTTTTATTTTATTTTTTTTAAAGATTTTATTTATTTATTTGTTAGAGAAAGAGAGCGAGCACAGGCAGACAGAGAGGCAGGCAGAGGCAGAGGGAGAAGCAGGCTCCCTGCCGAGCAAGGAGCCCGATGTGGGACTCGATCCCAGGACGCTGGGATCATGACCTGAGCCGAAGGCAGCTGCTTAACCAAGAGCCACCCAGGTGTCCCTAAAATTCATAATTTAAATTCAAGACTTAAAACTGAAAGTTCATCTTCTTCACAAAGCTTCTCAATAATGATCACTTTCTTATGTTGTGTTATTTTCATTTTTTCCCTTCCCTACAAGCCAAAGGACTGCTTTTTATCTCTTTGTTTCATACATGGGTGGTTGCAAAGTTTAACTGCTTACAAAGTCATAAAATAAATTTACTTTGCTTTTATAGTCTGTACTTATCCATCAAGAGGGGCCACCATATAGAGTATTTGTCAAGAGGGTAGTTCTAATTCTCTCATTCCTTTGACCAATGCAATAATTTTGGATGCTTCCTTTGGCTAGAAGCAAGAAGTAATTCCCTGTTTTTAACTAGAGCTGATAATTAGAAAATTCACAAACGTTTATCTCTAGATTGCACCTTTCTCTAGAGCTGCAGATGGAGATTTCTAAATATGCTAAATTTTCTACTGGCACATTTAACTTAAAAGTCCAAGACCAAAATTTGCTTCAAAATTGTCTTTCCTCTTGTGATTTCTATTACCTCTCGATCAAAACTCAAATTAGAAATCATAGAATCTTTTTTTAATTTCCTCCCCTCTTGCAGTATGATTTATTCATTGCATTTTGAATTATTTTTTCATCCATTCTCTTTCCATTCTTACTGACATAATCATATTTGAAGCCTTATCACTACTCCCAGCAGGATCATAGCAATAATTTCCTAAATAAATTTGTACCTCCATCTTCCACATGCTGCCGGAGTTATGCTTCTAAGACAGATTTATAATATCTCTCCACTCAAAAGTCATTGCTAGCTCTATGTTATGGGAAAAGGGCCAGGTTTCTGAGCGTGTGCGTCATGCCCTTTCTCATCTTGCATATACCCCATTTTCAGGCTCATCCACCACCCAGCGTTCTGTTTCCTGTTAGCGATGGAACTTTCCTGGCGTGCCTGTCATCAGTTTTGGTTTTCACTGCCCAACACAGGGGTTATGCATCACAGCACACTTTCCTGTATTCTAGGAATCTACTGTCAATGAGTTAATTTGTCACTACTCTTTTTGAGACAAACTACACCCAGGCACTTCTACCCATCCATCCCTTTGCTCTGGTTAAAGCATTCACTTGAGGATGCAAATGTTCTGGAAATTTTGCCATTGCATTTCTACTCCTGCTGTCATCTTATACCAAAAGTGTTATTTCTTCCATGTATTCCTCATCTAAAAAAACTCCATAATATTTTTACATGTTTATGGCTTGTTTATAGCTTTCTCTATTTTTTTTAAACAATAATCACTACATCTATTGAGCTGTGTGTGTAGGTAATATACTAAATGTTTCACACACTTTTATTATTCCATTACATTCTCAAAAGAATTGGGACACCTGGGTGGCTCAGTTAGTTAAGCATCAGATTCTTGATTGTAGTTCAGGTCATGATTTCAGGGTCCTGGAACCAAGCCTAACATCAGGCTTGTGCTCAGCAGGGAGTTTGCTTGAGATTCTGTTTCCCTCTTCCTCTGCCCTCACTCCATTCACTCTCTCTAAAATAATAAATAAATATTAAAAAAATATAATGCAAGTTACTCAATGCTTTTTACATCATATTTTTATTAATTAAGTAAATTTCTTTAATTACGGATTCCTCAAAAACAGGATTAAGGTCAGATTCATTTTTTCCCCTCATCATCATTGTACCTTGCAACACCCTAAACTGAATTTAAATTTTCTCCCTCTTTTTCTTTGTTTCTTTTTACTTTCTCTCCCTGCATAATTTTTCCTCTACCCATAATATATTTACCATTTGTAGATGTTGTTAATTTCAATTAAAAAGTTTCCCGTGGTTTCACAGGATGCTACCTATAGATGCAAACTGAGAATTTTTTTCAGTTTTATTGAGAAGTAATTGGCATGCATCACTGTGTAAGTTAAGGGCCTACAGAACAATCGTCTGATTTACATATATTGTGAAATTACTTCCCCAAATGTTCAGACAGCATCTATCTTCTCATAAAGATACAATAAAAAGAAAAGAAAGAAGAAAAACGGAAAACACATTCTCCTTGTGATGAGAACTCTTAGAATTTACTCTCTGAGCAAATTTTCTCCATATCATAGGCATCATGTTGTACATTATATTCTTAGCACTTATTTATCTTGTAACTGGAAGTTTGTACCTTTTGACCACCTTCCTCCAGTTTCCCCTCCCTTAGCCCTCCTCCTCTGGTAACCAGAAGTCTGATTGATTTTTCTATGAGGTTTTATTTTCATTTCTCTTTTTAAGATTCCACATGTAAGTGAGAACATGCAAACTTTGTCTTTCTCTGTCTGACTTATTTTACTTAACATAATTCCCTCAGGGCCCATTCATGTTATTGCAAATGATAGGATTTCCTCATTTTTTTGTGGCTGAATAATATTTCATTGTGTATATATGTACAACTTCTTTGTCCACTCATCCATCAGGTGTACACTTAGGTTGTTTTCATGACTTGGCTGTTGTAAATAATACCACTGTGAACATAACTACAGATATCTTTTCAGATAATGTTTTTGTTTCTTTTGAATATTGTCTCAGAAGTTGAATTACTGGATCATTTGGTAGTTATATGTTTAATTTTTTGAGAATCTTCCATACTGTTTTCCATAATGGCTGCAGCAATTTTCACTCCCATCAATAGTGCACAAGGATTCCTCTTTTTTTGCCGTATCTAGTCCAGAATTTGTTATCTCTTGTCTTTTTAATAATGGCCATTCTGACAAGCATGAGTTGATATCTCATTGAGGTTTTAATTTGCATTTTTCTAGTAACTCATGATTTTAAAACTCTTGTAACTCTTGGCCTTTTTTGTATCTTCTTTAGAGAGATGTTTGTTATAGTCCTTTGTCCATTTTTTAATTGGATTATTTGTGTTTTGCTATTGAGTTATATGAGTTCATTATGTATTTTGCATATTAACCTCTTATATAGATGGTTTGCAAATATTTTCCCCATTCCATACAACCTGAGAAACTTTGATAAATCATTTTTCACTGGCTCTTACCACTATCTGATTAACACCATTAATTTCTGGGAGTATCAGCAAAGACTCATGAGTTTTTTAGTAGTCCTCTCATGTTTTTCTCTATTATTCTCTGTGAAGCTTTTTAGAGACACCTTTCTACTATAGATGTTTCCAGAAAATTTCGTCTCCTGACTCTATTCAAGCCACAAATCTTTGTTTTATCAATATAAGGCCGTATTTCTTAATCCCTCAATGTGGTGAATCTGAATGAATTCTGAGAAGATGAGTGGAGAATATGTTCTACTCTACATGTTAGAACTGACCTTGACACTTGGCACTAAAATAGCACTGTTTTTGCTTCTAAAAAAGTAGCCTATTATGGGACACCTGAGTGGCTCAGTTGGTTAAGTGTCAGACTCTTGATTTCAACTCAGGTCATGATCTCAGGGTCTTGAGAAACAGTCCTGTGTCAGGCTCTGCACTTTGTGCAATCGGTTTCATATTCTCTTTCTCCCTCTCCCTCTGCCCCTCCCTCTGCTCACACATACGCCCTCTCACTAAAATAAATAAAATCTTAAAAAAATAAAAAACTGCCCTAAAGTAGAGCAGCTACTCTACTTTCTGCTTATTACTTCTTCTCCATTCTTCTGCTTATTACTTCTTCTTATAGACATTTACTATTTGTTTTCCTAGCCTCCTTTCTACCATTTCCTGACTGTAACTCCAGTTTTTAGATGAGGCTTCATACCTGTGCTCCATGGTTGAGCACCAGACTTAAGCCTATGTCAATCTAAACCATGACACTGCTTTAGTCCTGCTATTTATTTCATATGTTGAAAAGTTACTGAAGTCCATCTAATCAGAATGAAAATTTAGATTTACATGGGGACTACTAGAAAAGAAAAGCACTATGTCCAGTGTACTTCAGCTAAAAGGATGGAGTTCATGAAGTCATTTTAGCACCTGAATGGAAGTTTTTATTTATTTGTTTATTTGTTTGTTATGTTATGTTAGTCACCATATAGTACATCATTAGTTTTTGATGTAGTGTTCCATGATTCATTATTTACATATAATACCCAGTGCTCATTGCAATACATGCCCTCCAAGCTTTTCAGAAGAGGAAGTTCCCCCTGCTACCAGAAAAAGAAGAAGTCAAATAAAGAGGTAGAGAGAAAATAAGAACTGATGATAAGATGTTAAACTCTTTGTACAGATGAGCCTAAAGCTTGACAGTTGTTGGATGTCTCAGTTGTGTCAGGCAATACAAACCTTTCTTTTTTTTTTTTTTTTTTTGCCTGAGTCAATTTGGGTTTGGAATTCTCTTACTTGCAAGAAAGGGAGCTAACCGAAATGGGCTTAGGCATGAATATGTGGGGCAATTTCTAATACCAAAGTCATTTTAAACAAGAAGTGCAAATCGAAAATGCCATATATTTTTTCTAACCTCACATAGTTAGATTTTTTTTTTCCCCTGTGATGAGAACTTGTACAATTTACTCTCTTGGAAACTCTCAAATATACAGTACAGTATTATTAACGATAGTCACCATGCCATACATGAAATCCACAGGACTCGTTTATTTTATAGCTAGAGGTTTATAACTTCTGACCCTTTTTACCCATTTTGATCACCCCTTACCTCCTGCTTCTGTTTTCTGTATCTTTGAGTTCATATTTTATTTTTTTTTAAGGATTTATTTATTTATTTGACAGACAGAGATCACAAGTAGGCAGAGAGCAGGCAGAGAGAGAGGAGGAAACAGGCTCCCAGCCAAGCAGAGGGCCAGATGCGGGGCTCAATCCCAGGACCCTGGGACCATGACCTGCACCGAAGGCAGAGGCTTTAACCCACTGAGCCACCCAGGCACCCCGAGTTCATATTTTAAAATCCAGTTATAAGGGACACTGTATGATATTTGTCTTTCTCTTTCTGACTCATTGCATTTACCATGATGCACTCCTGGTTCACCTATATTGTTGCAAAAGGCAGGGTTTCCTTCTCTAATTTTATGGAAAAATAATGATTAATAATCCATTATAGGGACGCCTGGGTGGCTCAGTTGGTTAAGCGGCTGCCTTCGGCTCAGGTCATGATCCCAGCGTCCTGGGATCGAGTCCCACATGGGGCTCCTTGCTCGGCAGGGAGTCTGCTTCTCTCTCTGCCTCTCCCTGCTACTCTGTCTGCCTGAGCTCGCTCTCTCTCCCTCTCTCTCTCTAATAAATAAATAAATAAAATCTTTTGAAAAAAAAATCCATTATATACATTTTTTTCTTTTTCTGTTCATTCATTCTTAGACTTACTTCCATGTCTTGGTTATTGTAAATAATGCTGCAATGAACATGGGTGTGCATATATCTTTCCAAGTTAGTGTTTTCATTTTCTTTGGATAAATGCCCCATAGTGGAATTACTGGATCATATGATAATTCTGTTTTTAATTTTTTTTAAAGATTTTATTTATTTATTTGACAGAGAGAGATCACAAGTAGGTAGAGAGGCAGAGAGAGAGGAGGAAGCCGGGCAGAGAGCCTGATGTGGGGCTTGATCCCAGGACCCCGGGATCATGTCCTGAGCTGAAGGCAGAGGCTTTAACCCACTGAGCCACCCAGGTGCCCCTATTTTTAATTTTTTGAAGAAACATTATTCTGTTTTTTATAGTGGCTGTACCAATTTTCATTCCAATCATTAGGGCACAAGGATTCCCCTTTCTCCACATCCTCATCAACACTTATTTATTATCTTTTTGATAACAGTCATTCTAACAGGTGTAAGATGATAACTTATTAGAATTTTAATTTGCATTTTCCTAAAGATTAATGATGTTGAACACTTTTTCAAGTACTGTCAGCCATCTGCATGTCTTCTTTGGAAAAATATCTATTTAAGTCTTTTGCCCATTTTTCAATCAACTTTTTTTTTCTATTGAGTTCTAGGAGTTCTTTTTTTTTTTTTTAAGATTTTATTTATTTATTTGACAGACAGAGGTCACAAGCAGGCAGAGAGGCAGGCAGAGAGAGAGGGGGAAGCAGGCTGTCCGCAGAGCAGAGAGCCTGATGCGGGGCTAGATCCCAGGACCCTGAGATTACGACCCGAGCCGAAGGCAGAGGCTTTAACCCACTGAGCCACCCAGGAGCCCTAAGTTCTAGGAGTTCTTTATGTATTTTGGATATTAACCCCTTATCAGATAATGATTTGCAAATACTTTCTCCCATCCTGTAGGCTGTCTTTTCATTTGGTGGATAGTTTCTCTTGCTGTAAAGAGGTTTTGGTTTAATGTAGTCTGACTAATTTTGCTTATGTTGTTTCTGCTCTCAGTTTCAAATTAAAAAAAATCATTGCCAAGATTTATGTCAAGGAGCTTACCACCTTTTTTTCTTCTAGGAGTTTTAGGTTTTTAGATTCAAGTCTTTAGTCCATTTTGTATTGATTTTTGTATATGATGAAAATAGTGGTCTAGTTTCTTTCTTTTACATGTGATTGTCTGTTTTCCCAATATAATTTATTGAAGAGATTGTTCTTTCCCTATTTTATGCTCTTGGCTTCTTTGTTGTAATTAATTGACTATGTGTGTGGGTTTATTTCTGGCTGTCGATTTTGTTCTATTGATCTGTGTTTCTGCTTTTATGCCAGCACCATACTGTTTTGATTAGTATAGCTTTGTAATAAAGTTTGAAATTAGGAAGCATGATATTTCCAATTTTGTTTTTCCTTCTCAAGATTACTTTGTTATATTCTTACCTGGCAGGGGAGATACCATGATCACAAAGGTGGTTTTTCCAGGGCGAGGCTCATTCATTGCACTCCGGATGTGCTGACCCCTGTGATTTCCCCAAATGTGGGAAACTCAACTGCATAATTTGTGGTATTGGGGGACTGTGTTTGCGCTTTCCCCTAAAAAAAAGAAAAGAAAAAAAGATTACTTTGCTATTTGGGTTCTTTTGTGGTTCCATACAAATTTGGGGGTTAATTATTTCTGTAAAAAATGCATTGAAATTTTGAAAGGGATTGCAAAAATATCTTATTCTTGTAAATACCTTCCCCTATTCTCCCACCTTTCACTCCCAGATACAGACTTTTGTACATGAGTTCAGTATCTGACTTAAAACCAAGCAATTATAGGGCCTTTCCAGAATTTTTAAATTAGGGAACTAGAAAATGAAGCAACAGTATCCTCTGTGTCAGTGTTTTCAGCCATATGGCACAAGCCAATCTAATTGAGTAATACCTAGAAGTCCACAAGAAACAACTCTAGAAGCATGTGAACTTTTCAATAAATTTCTCCTTTTTCCCTAACAGCTTAAGTACAGATTAAGATAACAAGGAGATGATGTTAAATCCAGGTCTGTTGGACACCAGAGCACAATCATACTTCTACTCTTACATATTAGGATACCTTTCCCTATGTTCCCTTAGTGTCTGGTATTGTGCTTTGTACAGTGGATACAATTTTGTCAGTTAGACTCATATGATAAATTCACATTTGGTAAATATTTTTCAATGAGATTTATTTAAAATTGAAGAGGAGTCCCTTGATCCAATGCCACTTTATTTTCTATAACCCACTTCATTCAAGAAGCTGCTTAGCTATAAAAGGATAACAGTTGAGTCTATGCTGTGCCAAGAATGTCTTGTTTGGCCCTTTTGGTTCCCCTGCACTGTAAACTGGATCCTGTTCTCAGATAAAATTTCATCTACTGAACAGGACCAGGTATAACTATGTTGAGATGCAAATGAATAGTAATGAGAAAAAAAGTCCAGAAAGAGAGAGATCCCCATGCTTTTTGCTGTAAGATCATAACTTTTAATAGAGTACTATTGCCTCACAAATCTTTTTTCTCCTCTGTAAATAATTTTAAAAGGTACCTTCAATCTGAACTTCCACCAGTGGCAGATTCTGAATGAATGTGCATCATTTTTACACCCATGTTTCTAAATTCAGGTATAAGATACAGTGTAATTTCTGGAGGTCTTTTTTTTTTTTTTTTTTTTTTTCTATTTCAGTGTGTGATGATTTGGTGAAGAGAATTAAAAAATCTGTTGACTCTAAACTTCTAACCTATATACCCTATTGATGCTCTCAGAGAAAGAAAGAAAATCCATGAAAATGACAGTGATTAATGTTTCCAAGAAAGGCATATTGAGGGGTCAGTTCACCAACAGGCATTTTTATAGAGAAGGTCTGCAATATATTTTTAGAACTTCCTGCCTCAATTTTAACAGTCACACAGTGGGTTAAGTAGCGTATTCAGTGCAAGAGGTGTAGAGCTACTCTCTCTTTATTTGCTTTGGCAACTTGTAAAGGACTTTGAAGATGAACAGAAGTAAATATAATTTCTATATTCCCTGCCCTTTTGATCAATAATCCTCATCCATTCCTACTTAAGAGGAAGGCTGTCTCTAAAGAAAGTCTTTTCCTCTCTAAGAAGATTAGCAATAGGAGTGTATAGTCTGGGGCTAGCAGGTTAAAGCGCAAAAGCTAACAGGGATCCTCAGGATGGGATCTCACTCTTGGTGAGCTTATCAATAGTCAATGTGTTGGGTTGATAATTTGGAGATAGTGTTTGATGGAGGAAAATTTATGAAGAAGGAATATCATTTAATGAATTTCAAAAGATAAGACTCATATTTTCTATCAGATATTTTCTACCAAATTAACTTTGGGCTGGCATGATATAAGAGATAGCATTAATAAAAAGAACTACTGACTTCATTTAATAGAAACCAGGATATATGTGTAGTTTAAAAGGAATGTTCCCATTTCTCTTTGCTGACTAATCTATATTAGCTACTTATTTAATATCCTCTTTCATTAAGTCTTGAAATATGTCTATTAATATAACTGAAATGAAATTATAAGGAAGGAAATATTAGAAGAGACTTTGAATGTGCTATAGAAGCTATTTTCATTGTCAGAGTTTCAAAAGGGAACTGAGAAATAAAGATGAGAAGAGCGATTCTTCTTTCTGAATTCTTATCATCTGCATTTTAAAGCAATTAATTTTCATCTAATGGCAGTTAATTCTGGTCTAATAAAGATCAGGAGCACCTGGGTGGCTCAGTCATTAAACATCTGCCATTGGCTCAGGTCATGATCCCAGGGTCCTGGGATGGAGTCTTCCATTGGGGTCTCTGCTTGGCAGGAATCCTGCTTCTCCATCTCCCACTCTCCGTGTTTGTGTTCCCTCTCTTGCTGTGTCTTTCTCTGTCAAATAAATAAATAAAAACTTAAAGGAAAAGATCATAAAAACAATTACTGGTAACCTTTAAGCTTTCATAGGGCTCCTGTAAAACAGTCTATGTTGCAGTATACTTCCTTGGTCCTAATTTCTGCTCTTATAATTTAAAATGTAAAAAATGCAGACTTGGCAAGAAAGTTAAGATGACATCCCAAAACAGGCACTGAGCTTCACTTTCACAACCCCCACTTCCAACAGCCCCAGCCCACTGACCGGATTAAAGCTGTGTTTCTCTCTGGAGATGGATCATTAATAAGATCTGAAGGCACATATTCAATTCCTTCTGCATCATAACCCTCTCTAAGAACACTCAGCTGCACTTTATCTCAACATTGCAACACACAAAGGGACTAACGGCTTCCCTAGAGCCAGAGCAGGTGAGGAGTGGGAAGCACATTTGCCTCCTCACTGTTTACTTCCTCACTGCTTACCTTGACTGGGGGTTTGTGATGAACCTCTATTACCACTTGAAAGTGGGAACATGTGGATCTCACCTGCCCACCTGCTGACAGTCTCTTCCAGAACCACAGTCTCTTCTAGACATGTTAGGGATTTACAAAGACCTAAAGATGTGCTAAAGGAACTCATCTGTGTTAATGGTAATAATTTATATATATTTGGTCTAGCTAACACTTACTGCTACTATGGGTCAGGCAGTGTTCTAGCACAAAAAAAGAAAAATAGAGATTTTTTTTTAAAGTATTTGGAGTGTAACTACTCATACAGCATGACTATCATTGATATGGTCAGCATTTATCCCACTTCCTTTTAGTGCTTTTCTATATTGCAAAGCCCAGAAAGCTAAGAACTACATTTCCCATACACCTACAGCCGAAGTTTTAGATGAGAACTAACTTCACCAATTAGATGCATTCCTATGAGACTGGCAAGACATAAATGAGGCAGAAGCCCTAGTTCTGTTACTGCTTCTAAAAACAAACCAGTTGTTGGGATACGGGTCTTGATGGCAATTGTTTCTTTGATACCTGGACTGTCGTTACAATGATACACCATGGAATTCAGCAATTTCAGTGGTACCCTCCTGATCCCTACTCCTCCAGTCTTGTAAATACAAGCAATTTATTCTCTGTATTAAATCCCTTTCTTCTTAAAGATTTCATGTGGCTTCTGCTTCTTGAACTGGAACTTCACTAATACCACATTTGAAACCATGAATGCCTACATACAATAGACCTGCAAGGACAGAAATCTCTAACTGTTATCTTACTTAGTAGGATCTGAAGAAAGCAAAAATCTGTTTATGGTTGAAAAATGAATTATAGGCACAGCTCAGAGATATTGCTGGTTTCAGTTTCAGATCACCACAATAAAAAAAAATATTGCAATAAAGTGAATCAAATGAATTTTTTGGTTTCTTTGTATATATAAAAATTATATTTATACTCTATTATTAAGTCTGCAGTAGCATTATGTCTAACAACATTAATGCAGTATTGGTAGTCCACAGATGGCAAAGTCAAAAAGACTTGGTTAAATTATCATTACATGGTGATTGCCTCCAACAACATGTCCATGGAAGTATAGACACTGTGGAATGGGTAGACTAATTCTGACAACACTGGGTGCATTATTAAATATTTAAAAGTAAACTCCTTCAAGAGAATAAGAAAACAAAACACAAATTGAAAGAAAATATTTCCAAAAGAAATATTTGAATAAAGAGAGTTATCCAAAATATATAATAAATTTTTACAATAAGAAAATGAACAATCTAATTAAAAAATGATCAAAATTTTGAACAGGTACTCACCAAAAAGAAGATATACTTCCGTGCCCCCCCTGCCTGCCTCTCTGCCTACTTGTGATCTCTGTCTGACTTGTGATCTCTGTCTGTGAAATAAATAAATAAAATATTTTTTTTAAAAAGTGAGGAGACAAAGCATTGTATATGAGATCAAATTTCCTGAAATTAAGCTATAATTTTAATATAACACCAATGTCAATATAGTAAAAGAAGAGAGTAAGAGATAACAAAGTCATAGAAAGATGAAATTAATGTTACAGAATGGGAGTTTCAAGATTGTAAACATGTGGATGCCTTCCAAAATGTAAACCTCCACAGTAGAGGGAGAGGGAGAAGCAGGCTCCCTTACTGAGCCACCCAGGTGCCCCTAAAATTACATTATTCTGAAAACATTTTGAATAAAGTTGAAAAACCGATGACAGATTGAAGAAAACTTTTGTTCTGAGGATGATAAAGCGTGACTCTCAAAATATAAAGAGTCTCTGCAAATTTGAAAAAGAATGACAAATAGTCCCAAAGCAAAATGTACAAAGAATTTTACCTTTGGCATGTTTATCTTTTTTTTTTTCCTTTTTTTTACAAATGGGTAAAAATAACAAAATTAAATATAAATAGTGGGTAATCATGTGAATTTATAATTAGAAAAGTATAAAAATAATGAAATTTTAGTCCATAAAATTGACAAAAATAGACAATATTTTTAAGCCTATGTAATGGCAAATGAGCACTCATACACAGTGGGTGGGGTGTAAATTGGATAAAAAAAATTTTAGAGGACAATTTTGCTGAGTATATAAAATTTAAAATGTGACTAATCAATTACAGATCTAGGAATTTCTCTTACAGGAATACTCCCCAAATAAGTCCAGAATGTTCAGGATTATTCATTGTGGCACTGATTATGATAGTAAAAAATCTGAAATACCCATCAAATGAGAATTAAATAATTTTTAATATATCCTTAAGATGGATTAACCTGCAGCAGTGAAAAAAATAAGGCTCTTGTGTGCCATATGTACATAATTGGGGAGATGTGCACAACAAATAGGGCAAAGAGCAAGGTGCAGAACAGTATATGTGATTACATGTATTCCTAAATCTATATACATATGTCTCATGAACATATTTACGTGTGTAAAACTCTAGAATGATATCTGTTAAATTGGAAATAATGTCTATTGGGATTTGAGGGTATTCATTGCATATTTATTTTTATAAAAATATGTTTTAAATATTTAATAGCAAACTAAGAACAAATAAAAATTCTTATTATTGGGGCATGAACCTCATTTCTGACTCATTAATGAAAAACTGTTGAGAATGTTAGTTAATATATACTGATATCTAATTGCCAAATATTCATTGCAAGTGGTTTTTTTCATTCTTTATGATTTTATTTATTTTTATTTTTTATCTTTCTTAGTTACTATTATTTTTTATTATGTTATCTTAGTCACCATACAATATGTCATTAGTTTTTGATGTAGTGTTCTAAGATTCATTGTTTATGTATAACACCCAGTGCTCCATGTAATACATGCCCTCCTTGATACCCATCACTGGGTCAGCCCCATCCCCCACCTCCTACCCTCTAAAACCCTCGGTTTGTTCCTTGGAGGCCACAGTCTTTTATGGTTCATCTCCCCCTCCAATTTCCCCCCTTCGTTTTTCCCTTCCTTCTCCTAATGTCCTCCATGCTATTCCTTATGTTCCACAAGTAAGTGAAACTATATAATTGACTTTCTCTGCTTGACTTATTTCACTCAGCATAATCTCTTCTAGTCCCATCCATGTTGATGCAAAAGTAGGGTGTTCATAATTTCTGACAGTTAAGTAGTATTCCATTGTATATATGGACCACACCTTTACCCATTCATCTGTTGAAGGGCATCTCAGCTCTTTCCAGTTGGCTATTGTGGACACTACTGTTGTGAACATTGGGGTCATATGGCCCTCCTTTCACTCATCTGTATCTTTGGGGTAAATACCCAGGAGTGCAATTGCAGGGTCATAGGATAGCTCTATTTTTAATTTTTTGAGGAACCTCCACACTATTTCACAAAGTGGCTGTACCAGCTTGCATTCCCACCAACAGTGTAAGAGGGTTCCCCTTTCTCCAACTTCTACCCAGCATTTGTTGTTTCTTGCCATGTTAATTTTTGCCATTCTAACTGGTATCAGTTGGTATCTCAATGTGGGTTTGATCTGAATTCCCCTGATGGCAATGATGATGAACATTTTTTCATGTGTCTATTAGCCATTGGAGAATTGTCTATTAATGTCTTCTGCCCATTTTTTGACTTGATTATTTGTTTTTGGGGGGTGTTGAGTTTGAGAAATTCTTTATAGATTGTAGACAGCATCCCTTTGTCTGTAGTGTCATTTGCAAATATCTTGTCTCTTTCCATGGTGTTTTGCAACCTAATCTCATTCACTTTTCATAGTGATACTGTGAGTAAATTCCCCAGAGTTCAGAAGAGGAAACTGAGTCAAACAAAGTTTAAAGCTTGCTTAGCCAGACAGCTCTAAATTTAAGGGAGTCAGGATTCAAAACTAGGTAGTTTGAACTGAAAGTTATGACTCTTAACATCTCAGAATAATATTAAGAATACTTTGTACTAAGAGTGAATAGAAAAGAAAATCATATTTTTTTTATATGAAAGGAAGAGGCATCCTGTCCCCACCCCAGAGAAGAATCTTTTATTTAGATGATAGCAAAGTCTTTGTTGAAAAATTTGCAGGGGACTAGAGCCTACCTACTTAGTCACATGGTAAGACTGATAGCTTTAATTGTCCATAGTGTTAAGCTAGATTCTCCTCCTTCTAATTCCCACCTATTCATCTAAATTCTGGAGTCTGGAACAACAATGAATAGGAAATAAATATACTCCCTCTTTTATATGATAATATTTCAACCTCTTGATTAGTTTTTAAATGGTCTCTTCTTTCCCTTAACTGCAATTTAAATAAACACAGGCTCTCTAACAATTTCTCCTATAACATAATTTCAGCATATTTTAACATCCTGGTGTCCCTCCTGGATATACCAGTTTGTTAAGTCAGTAATTTGGAGGAGGAGACAATCAGTTTCCTTTCATCAGTCCTTAAGCTGAACAAAGGAAGTGGGATGGTGAGCAGATAGAAAAAAGAAAGAAACACTCTCAGAGTCATATAAAAATGCAGTTGACAGCATCCATAACTTGAAAAATACACAGATGCAAAATTTCCCTCACTCATAATCTTAAATGTAACATATAACAGCCATTGATATATGTCAGGATTTGCAATGGGTGTTTTCTGGAGTCAAGAAAGACTAAGTATTGAAGGAATTCATTCATCTAAAGACAAATAAGAACATGGTTTTTATGTAGTTCAGTGACAATGGAATATGCAAGGAAATCAGAAGCAATACAGAGTATAGCTCGTATAACTGTGATACAAATAAGTATTCTTTTTAAAATATTTATTTATTTGCGTGTGAGAGAGAGAGAATCTCAAGGAGACTCCCCACTGAGCATGGAGCCTGATGTGGGGCTCTATCCCAGGACCCTGAGATCATGACCTGAGCTGAAATTGAGTTAGATGCTTGATTCACTGAGCCACCCAGACACCCCATAAAATATTCTTATTAGAAATAATCCATGTACTCACTAAGCATCCACTGGTTGTCTTTACGTTCCATACAACACACTGATCTTACAAAGGGCTGATAGTTTATTGGGGCAGATAGAGGTCTACAACTAAACCAAAAGGCAAGGAAAGTTTGGAGCCCTAAGCAGGTGACATGTGTATTTTCCTAAGAGGTTGAGTTTTGTTGATAGTGGAATGAGAACCCACAATCAAAGATTGTGATTAGATTGACAAAGAGTTGAAAGGCTGTGAGAAAAGTGATGAAATTAAAATTACAATTGGGAAGAGGGAAGCAAACGCTCACTAGAAATTGAACTAGAACTGTGTAAGTGGAGAAAAATTTTAGAGTCAAGAATCAGATTTAGAAAAATCTAGATGAAGTATATTTAAACTCATTTAAATAATATAGAAGTGAAATCTAAACATTTATGCAGATAATCAAAGTACCAACTGTATTAGTAGTCTATTGCTGTTGTAATAAATTACCAGAAATTACTACATATCTGGTAGTTTCAAACAACACAATTTTATTGTCTTATAAAATAGATTTGTAGATGAAAAATCTAACATGGATCTTAGTGGGCTAAGACCAAGGTGCCAACAAGCTTGTATTCTTTTCTGGAGGCTCTAGGGGAAAATCCATTTCCTTGCCTTTTTCAACTTCTTTCCTGGCTCATTGCTCTTTTTTTCCATCAACAGGAGCTGGGTCCTCACACTGTCATCTTCTGATTCTCCCTCTTCTAACTCTTCCACTTTTAAGTCCCCCATAGATAACTCAGAGTAATCTTGATATCTTAACATCAGCTAATTAACAACTTTAATTCTATCTATAATGTTAATTTCTCTTTTTGCCAACTAACCAACATATTCACAAGAAGACCAAGAATTAGGATATGGATATCATTGGGGACAATTATTTTGCCTTTCATACCAACAAATGAATAGGTTTTGATCATTCTGTCCTAGGTTAAATATTCAAACGTGGACATTCAAGAAAAAATATTGACTTTGTCTTGATAAAACTGAAATAAAGTGATATTTAAAATTCTTAGATCAACTAATAATTATGAAAGATTAGTGAAAGAATACTTTTGAAAGAACACTTATGCAGAATGTGTTATATATATAAACGAAATCACATAGGGTTTTAGATTTATGTAAGATATTTAAAACCCTATCTTTATTAACCATGCTAATTTTATTCCAAGATTCTAAGAGTTCCACACTGAAGATTGTTTACAAAGAATACAGAAATAAAAATTTGTGAGTCTTGAAAGAAGAGATTTTATAATGTTGAATCTATTTCTCTACCAACATTGACAAATCTCAGTTATTAGTATATAGAATGTGAAGGTTAAAGAAAACAAATTTCAATATGGGCATCCAGTAATTGCCAGGATTTGTTCAGTGTGTCTTTTGGGTAATTCATTCTGTAAAAATGTAATATAATTATATTTACATAAAAAGGCAATCAGATGAATTGAGTTCATACAATGCATAGTAGTGTCATTTCACCAAGCAAGCCTCTTATCAAATGGTATTATAATATCAAAACTTTGTATTAATATATATTGGTAATAAAACATAATTATGTAGCTTTTATAATTTGAAGTTCTATCCAAAAGAGCTCAAATGGTCAAATGGAATGGGGTTGAAGGAATATTTAAGGAATTTACATTTCCAGAGGTTTTATTCTAAGGTAAAGTGAGCCATATGATCTGATTAGCATAAAAACATGAATTTAGAATTCTTGAGGGATGTTGGAAGGCCTAGAATGGAAAACTATCGGATTAATACATAATAATTTATAGATTAAAAAAAAGAAAGCTAAAATCAGATGTGATAGTTAGGATTTGAAAACTGTGATTTAGGAGAAAAAAGAAATACAATGTGTCTAGGAGAGGGAGGAATTTAGCTCAGAGAATTGCTAAGTACAGAAGCTAGTCTGAGTTTTAATATATGGAGGGGAATAGTTTCCATCTGAGACCAGGAAATGAACCTAAATCTTAGTAGAAAAAAGCTAACAGAGACAGTTCTCCCTATAAGATCAAGAGTTGAAAAATGACACATTCTCTCTCTCTCTTTTTTTTTTCTCTCTCTCTCCATATGAATAATGCTTTCAACCTATGCTCAGTAAACTGAGTAATAGATGACTGTTTTTGTAAATTATCTAAGCTGTATTCTATAAATTATTTTGCAATCTAGTAACAATAGAATAGGTGTGGCCTCTTCTCTGCTGTGGACAAGTGGGAGGAGAGGTAAATACAAGAAACCAAGTGGGAAATACATTGTGAACAATTATTATTTGTAATATTACCTATGTTTGCATAGATTTTCATAGCTTTAAATTGCTTTTGCAGTCAGGCTCTTGGGAAAGCAAAGCAGCCCTAACACTCCAAAACTGTGTTAGTGTAAAGTTAGTATAAAAAACACATGATGGGAAATTTGCTGGAAAATCCAGAAGGAGACTTTTAGGGACCCATGCAATAAAGTGACATTGGAGATCAATCTCTCGATGGAACCTCTTGTTTGTTCAACAGTGACTTCAATGATGTGCTGTATCCAACATTTGGAAGTTGTAGCCTCCTTTTCTCCCTATTTCCACTCTCCCCCTGCCTTCCATCCCTGATTATTCATTTTCCCCTTCCTTTTCTTTTACACATACAGGACATGGTATGTGTTAATGTGGGTTCAAGATAAAAAGGACTTTTAAACATACTTAGTGGAAATATAACCTGATACATTTTTCCTGAAGGACAATTTGTCTGTAGGTGTTAAAAATGTTTAAGTTATTCTTACACATTGATCCAGAAATTACTGTTCTGGAAATTTATCACAAAAATAATCAGGAGTTTAGGCAAAGTTTAGCTACCATGATGTTTATCACCAAACCATTTATAAAGCCAAAAATTTGGAACAAACTAAATATCTAATAGAGGCCAAATTAGAAAGCAAGGAAGAAACTGTGGTGTATCTGTACAATTGATACCATGTAACCACTAAAATTATGTTGTGATAGGATATTCAGTAGAATGAAAAGATTTTGAATATGTTATAGTGAAAAAGTGAGCTTATTGATATAATATGGGTACACTATTCAAAAAAAAAAGCCTACATATGTGTAATCCACAGACATAGAAAGAAATGTACTTGAAGGAAGTATGGAAAATGAATACAGAGTTCTCTCGTTCTCTCATGGTCTTTTTGTTTTCTTTTGACATATTCTATTTCTTGATAATCAGCATTTTCTAAATTTCTTATGAATAAGAGAGCATATAAAAAGTGAATATTGAAAAAATGATGAAAAACCAATTTAGAAAAGAAAGCTTATTGATATCAATTAATGTGTCAACTCACAAGTTCCTTGAGACCTGTCTGTTTTAGGTTTATAGGAAATGTTTCCCCAAGGAAGCATTGTGGCAGTTATTCATCAGTTCACTGGAGCAGGGTGCCAATAAATTCTTCCAGGTAGAATCAAGGTAGCAAAGCCATTACCAGGTATCAATGCTGCCTCTCCATCACCAGAGGTGATGGTGGAGACATTGAGTGGGCCTGGTGTGGATTAAATAGAAAATGGCATTTTTTAGTAAACAATGCACAGAACTTCAATAACAGCTACCTGTAATTAATAAAGTAAAAATGTGCCAGTACCACATTCATTTTAACTGACATAAAATTCAGTTAAATAAAAAGTGATTCTTGATTATTATTTCCATTAGAATGAACTGCAACAAAATCTTAGGGTACATGAAGGCCAAATTAGCATTGTATCCGTAAGGAAAAAGTAACCATTCTCTTTACCAAGCATCTCAATTGTGATTCATATGTATTCAAATGAAATGAAAAATGAGTTTGATTGTATTGCTATTTTCCACTCTTTATTGAAAATATAGTTGACATTTGAAGTTGTTAGTAATGAGAATAGCCACAGTTAAGGAGATTTATCCTCCAGGATATCCCTAAAATAATATTGTTAAAGTAAATATTGACAAATCTTATGAGGTAGAACTACTAAAAGGTTGAAATAAAATAGAAATGTAAGCATAGAAATAATGTAGTATTAGAAGGCAGCTTGATAAAAAAATGACTTTTTAAACATTAAAACCCTCAATTAAATTTTCTAAGTGTTAAGGAATTATTGTGGTCATGAAAATATGATTACACTACTCTCTCTTACTTCATTGTGTGACTTAAGTGAACCTTAGTAACCAAAGTACTGTATGTATGATGTATTACTGCAAACCAGTCTGTGAGCTCAGGATAATCAGGAATAAATAATTCATCAGTGATGCTGCAGATGTCAAGGACATCCTCTACTGTGCCCATCCTGTAACAAAAACAAACTTGAAAGCCGCTTGACTTGCTTCCAGTTCCTCTTCCAAAGAAGAGACCAGCTAAGAACTATGATTGATTTTATTTTTTTATTTTATTTTATTATTTTTTAGAGCTAATTGTGAAGACAGACCAATGCCAAGAAGAATAAAAACTGATCTAAACTTGAAGAGTGCAGAAAGTTGTTAGTTCTGAAATTAATAGACCTTACAAATGTTACTAACACCTATAGGCATTTTTCTTACTAATGTGATATTAATGTATTAAAGCCAACTCAGTAATAGTAACAAAATACTTTCTTTGCCAGGCAAAGCTCAATGTTAAGTTTCTACATACTGTCTTCTGAAATTCTGATAGTATCTTTATTCCCACTGGTTTGTTCTCTTCTGTAGCTGCTGTTGATTTACTTTTTGGCTCAATATTAAATAGGTTTTTGGCTTGCCTTTTATGTCTGGCAGGGCCTCATGCAACACTAGCATAGGATACTTATGGAATAGTTGTTAGCCCGTTATGGAGACTTTTAGATTTAGAAGGCTTAAGTCACCCATCAGCTCAAGTTCACAATGCTGTTAAATGATGGGTTAATATTTACCTGACTTTAAAGCCTTTTTTAAAAATATAATTCTTTTTATTTTATTTGTGGAATTAATGGTTTAAGTTTACTTAGTGTTTGCTGTGTGTGTATGTGTGTCTGTTTTGTGGGTGTTAACTTGCCCTACCTGTCAGCCAGTAGGATGGGTGTTGTTTGACTTAGTTGGGAACAGCAGAACTTTGATAATTACATAGCTGGCCAGCTTCTCTCAGATTCCAGTATTTATCACGATGCCAGTATTTGTCTAGCATTTTCTCAGCCCTGCACCTAGATGGAGCTCCATGCCTACCTCATGCCCACTTAATCTAAGTAGAAGAAATACTGGGACTGCAGGCCAAGAGGATTAAAAAAGAATGTTTGCTTTCTCCACACTTGTTTTTGGACCATTTCTTTTCTGGCTTATTACAGGTATAGTGAACTTATAACGTGCATGAAAAACAGCAGAGTCACCAAAGTCAAGGAAAGCTGGTCCTGAAAAACCATTTGGATGGGAGCTAGGCCCAAGTTGGGTTTTCCATTAGTAAGAATTCTGTCCTTTTTAAGCCATTATACATCCTGGTGTTGATTTGTTATGGCAGCTGTCACCACAGTAGCTGTCACTACTTTAGTGAGTGGTCATCACTGAGCTCATTCTGTCCACTCATTTTTTTGAAGATTATATTTATTTATTTGACAGAGATCACAAGTAGGTAGAGAGGCAGGCAGAGAGAGGGGGAAGCAGGCTCCTTGCTAAGCAGAGAGCCTGATACGGGGCTCGATCCCAGGACCCTGAGATCATGACCTGAGCTGAAGGCAGAGGCTTAACCCACTGAGCCACCCAGGTGCCCCTGTCCCCTCATTTTTCAATGACATACTGACATAGGGCCCTTTGCTACACCTATTACTTACTTAAAAGTGATAGTCCTGTGGAGTAGTTTTGGGATCTTCTTTTTTACCTAGCTAAATAGAGCCAGTTTCCTTTAATTCAAATGAACAGGTTGGGCTTTGTGATGAGGTTGACCTGAGCTCCACCTGACAGTGGACAAAAGAAGCCTTGATCCCTCTATTCTTCATACATGCTTTATTCCAAAAATAGCAACCTAGTACCTGTTGTATGACAAATATTGTACTATGTTCTAGACTCAAAAAGTAAATATGACAGTTTCCTCCCTCCAAGAGCCTATGACCTAATATTCAAAGTGAAAAATTATAATGGGGCATTCTGAGGAGCCTGTACTGTGAGCTCTTTTTTAAGAATGACTGAGGTTTAATTTTGACTTTTTGACATATCCAGAGTGATCTGAGAAAAGTTATGTAGCTTCTTTGTGCCTTTGTTTCCTTATATGTAAAGGGAGAGTAATAATAATAATAGAAATATTAGAGGGCAAGGGACATCTGGGTGGTGAAGTCAGTAGAGCATGTGTCTCTTGGTCTCAGGTTGTGAGTTCAAGCCCTATGTTGGGTGAAAGATTACTTAAAAAATACAATCTTTTAGTGCAATCTCAGTGACTTAGTTGGTTAAGTGTCCAACTCATAATCTCAGAGTCATGAGATCCAGCCTCAAGTAGGGTTCTGTCAGCATGGAGCCTGCTTGGGATTCTCTCTCTACCTCTTCTTCTGTCCCTCCCACCATCCCCTCTGCTTATGCTTTCTCTCTCTAAAAAAAAAAAAATTAAAAAAATTATAAGGCTATTGTGAGTATTAGGATAGTTGTAGAGTTCTTGGTATAATTTTTAGTAACTTGCTGGAGATAAAAAAATGTTAGAGCATTATTAAATGTTGAAACCAAGGTATATACAGGACCAAAACATGCAACATGTACCTCAAACATTAGGGTTTATATGAATCACTCTGGGACTCATTAAAATTCAGAGTTTGATTCAAAGATCTGCAGTGGGACCTGATACCTTGTATTCCACCAAGCCCAGATAATACTGGAGGTTTCCAGTCTAAGAGCCACATTTACAGAGCAACGTCCAGAAAAGTACTGTCCAAAAGAACTTTCCATAATGATGAAATGTTCTATCTATATCTGCTATTTCTAATATGGTAGCTACTAATCATATGCGGCCATTGAATTGTGAACTGAGGAACTGACTTTTAAAATTTTATTTGTTGTTAGAAAATGCAAATTAAATTAGACATATAAATCTAGAGGCTACTGTGTTCAACAACAGAGGTCTAGACAAACAATTCTGAAAATGGGCCACATGCTCAGGCAAGGATCAGTAGCTAAGAATAAATGTGGAAGATCAGGTTATATGATCATAAGCATAATGAAAATATCTCCAAAAGTTTGAAATTAGCTTGAAGACTGCTAGGGTAACTGTTTCTCTTTAGAGATTCCATTTATACTGTTTTACTCAAATAGTAGACCAGTTTAGGTCTATTTTCTTTGTCAAACTATCAATTAGGAAGGCCTTCAGCTGTGAGCAATTGAAAACCCAAATGACTGTGACTTAAACAAATAAGGTTTCTTCTACTCCTCAAATAACAAGCAGGTTAGAGGCAGGCAGAGCTGATGTTTGGTCCCCGATTAACAACCACCTGTGCACCTAGATGCACAGATGCTAGGTTTCTTCTCCAACACTCTTAACCTGTTAGCTTTTGTCTCCAAGCTTATAGCATCATGGCCCACAGTCTTTAAATCAGCGTCCAGGGTCTACATTCAAGAGAAGGATGGGAGTGCCAGTCAATCTGCATATATACCCTTTTATCATAGTGCTTATGTACTATCATCTAAGGAGGGAGGAGGTTGGATGAATTCATATATAGCTCAGTGTAATGCTGCTCAAAAAAACCCCTGAAATTTTGGGAGCAAGTAAGAAGGGGGAATTGATAATGGTTAGGCAACCAACAGTATCTGTCACACACACCCAATTATTATTCATACGTGAACATGAATAAATACATTTTTCCAAATAAGCAAGACCTCAGTAAGATATACCAATCATCCATATGCAATATGAATTAAAAAGAGAAACTCATGAATGATAAAACTATGGCATGAAAGGATTGGTGGTAAACATTGGATCTATTTGAATAATAAATATAAATAAACAAAATGACTATAATTACTACATTGAATAAAAATGTTAAAACTTTTTATAAAAGGCCTCATAGTGTCAAATAATAATCATGTTTAATAGAATGGGGAAGCAGTTACAGACCCAACCAACAAATATCAGTAGATGAGTAAAATGGTAAGGAGGAAAAATGTAACTCATCATTCTCTTCAGGTGAAAAACATGTTTAAGATTATTTTAAGAGAAGATAAGTAAAAGCATATATGATTTAAAAATAGGCTATGTACCTTCTAAATTACTTCAGGGTTTGAGGAGTTTCTATCAGGGTTCAGAAATGGGTCAGATTTTTGAAAAATAGAAAAAAAAGACAAAACAAAAAACAAGGAAGACTTAAGCCAAAAGCTTGACCTTAAATTACAATACAAAAAGCCCAACTACTATAACAACAAATGTAATAGGAAAGTAGCCCATAAAATTACTCAGCTTGACTCAAAAAAAAAAGAAAATTATGTTGTATGTAATAACCAAACTACAGAGATTTAAATATATAGATGCAAAATAATAACCAAAAAAATATATATAATATATAATGATATTTAATGTATGCTATATAAAATAAAATATCAACTAGGTTAAAGCTTTTTTTCAGAATAAAGAATTTTAGAATGATTCTGAGATGACTTTGCAGAAATTATTGTTATCCTGATGTTTTGAGTACTGCTTGATATAAAATGGAAATAAAGATTACAAACTACTAAAAATACAAGAATTTAGTAAAAACAATATTAGTGGAAAATTTTTTATCATTCTCTTCTTAATTTTTAATGAACCAAGTAGATAAAGGATCAGCAGAATGGAGTTCTGAATATTTTAATTGATGACCTCATTGATATGTATCCTGGCAAAAAAAGACACATCATGGGGATACATACAGTGTGAATTTATTTAGTCATACTTAAAGATGTATAAAACAATATCTCAAGCTAGAAAAAAATCATTTTCACCACAACTTTGTTAAGTCAAAATAACAAAAGTTAAGAGAAAAATCTCCAAACCACTGGAAATTTAAATTATTTTCTTGAGAAAACTAGACTGAGAGACATAAATAAAATTGCAATGTGGAAGATATAGAAAAAATAAATATTAAGAGCATATATATTAAGTTTATGAGATAAAATGCAGAATTACTGAGAGGAAAAATAAGTAGTCACATTTTTACCACAGGTTAAGAAAAAAAATGAGTGCACTTAGGACTTGACTAAGAAGGTAGAAATTAGGTAAGGAAATATTTTTTTAATTGTAAGGTAAAAAAAATAGTGTGGAAAAAAGCTAATAAATTAGAACACAAAAATTATAAATTTGATATGCCATGAAGAACCCAAATGATAAAACGATTTCCTTCTTTCCTGTTATAGCAGAAGATATATCAAAGTACTCAGTTTGATGAAATTTTACTCCTTGTTTGTAAAGTTTGGAGAGGTTTTATAGAATTGTGAAATTATATAAGATTTTGTAAAGACATTATCTATTACCCTATGTTTCAAAACAAAGCAGCTACTCATTTCAAACTTAAGGAAATACCAAACCATTCTTTCAGGGAAGATTTATTACTGCTTCTCACTTTACCTCTAATTGTGCATTGGGATGCACAGCAGAGAAATCTGCAACCCAGCCCCACACAGACCATAATTGTTTCATGTGCTCCTACATGGGACATTGACAATAAGAAATAATTCTGTTCTGAACAACACCTGCTATCTTCTGACAATAAGCATGCAGAAGAGATATTTTCCTTCACCAATCTGGCTTTATACATTTCCATTCTTAAATTGATAAAGAACCCTCTTCACTGATTTTGAACAAAATTTTTTTTATTCAATACCTTGGAAACTCTTGATATCGTGCAAATGAATCACAGCAAACAACATGAATGGCTAATTAGTAATGTTGAGAAAATGGTTTATGTGATCAAGGTGATTTATGTGAATGAAATAGGAATCTTGCATGTTTTTGTTATTGTTAAGCCTATGCCAGATTAGATATCTGATATATGCCAACTAAAGTGATTAGAAACTCTCAGCAAAGTAAAGCCACGAGGTACGTCAAGCCATTATGTTTTTTTTTTTTAAGATTTTATTTATTTATTAGTTAGAGAGAGAGAGAGCGAGCACAGGCAGACAGAGAGGCAGGCAGAGGCAGAGGGAGGAGCAGGCTCCCCGCCGAGCAAGGAGCCTGATGGATGTGGGACTCGATCCCAGGACGCTGGGATCATGACCTGAGCCGAAGGCAGCCGCTTAACCAACTGAGCCACCCAGGAGTCCCAAGCCATTATGTTTTTGACAGTGTGTACTCTGGGACTTCCAAATGTACAACACTCTATAAAGCACTTGCCATTCAGAACACTGTATAGCCTCCATATGTTCTGTATCCAGAGGTAAACACATGATAAAGAAAAGAAACCTGGTCTCCAATCCCAAGCTTCCATTTGTAGCCTGGCAAGGTGTCTTTATTTAGAAGATACAGCTTACTTCTTCCCAAACTATGGCTCTATCATACACTCTGCTGATTTAATATTTTGGGGAAGGAACACCACATTCCCTATCTGTGTGATAATGTCTCTTAGTAATTTGGGTTAATAATTAATGACAGTGCATGTGCATTGATAAGATAATTCACTCTTGTTATATGCTGGCAAGTTCAACTCTTTGGGACAAGCAAGCTGCAAAAACTGTTTTATGGGCAAGCACTTTGAGTGATACACATATTTTCAGTGGCCTAACATGAGGAATTAAGACTCTACGTTGTATTTATCTCAAACTTGAATTTTGTAAATGATATGTGGTTTATCATTTACATTATCATTAGGAGAAAAAAACAGTAAGTCTACGGTCAGAAGTCTAAAGTCAGCCTCAATGTTACCAGTTAGTACTGTGAACGTCTATGAACCAGTAAGTTCTTTATATACAGTATTGAGGTAATATTATCAACCTTCCCATTTTTTTAAATATATTAGATTTTCTAAACTCTAATAAGCTGCTTGAAATTTTAGGTATTATTATTACCATTGCTGCTCTCATTAGCAATATGGGTAGGAATGGTTGACAGTAGAGCAATGGTACTAAATGTTTTGTCATTAAAAACAAACAAAACAAAACAAAACCAGCCTGGACAAAATATAACACTGAGGTTAATTTGATTTTAATAACACTGCCTTAAGGTTTCTTTAGTTCATAGATAGAGAATGAAAGAGTCTAACTAGCATGAAATATTTTCTTTTATTTTTTTAAGATTTTATTTATTTATTTGACAGGGAGAGAGAGACAGTGAGAGAGGGAATACAAGCAGGGGAAGCAGGAGAGGGAGAAGCAGGCTTCCTGTGGAGCAGGGAGCTTGATGTGGGGCTCAATCCCAGAAAGCAGGGATCATGACCTGAGCCGAAGGCAGATGTTTAACAACTGAGCCGCCCAGGTGCCCTGAAATGTTTTCCAGCCCAAGAGACATAATTACTACTAAAGCTGAGGTCTTTTTATCAGGAGTCAGTCCACTCCTTTATTTGCTGGGTCTTTTCTCACCTGGGCTGGGGGTGTGCTGGCAGGGGTGTGGAGTACATAGGGGAAGTCAAATGACAGAGTAGAGTAGTGTCCTGGGTGATGCTCTGAGAAGAATGTTCATTGAAGATGTACAAAATGCCAGGTTGCTGGTTCTCTGGAGAGCAAACTCTGAGTTGGAGCTTAACTGAAAAAAGTTTATTGAAGTGTCGCTAGGACTAGTATTTCTGGAAACGGAGAGAAAGACAGCAGCAATGGGCAGTGGGAGAAGAGGAAATCAGACTTCATGATAGATTCAGAGACCCCTAGAGAAGCTCTGAAGCTATTTGACCTTTCAGAGATGTTAGGATTTTCATGGACACAGGCAGTCTTCTTTATCCAAAGACTGGCCCATCAATGTTTGTGGATCACCCTGGGAATGCTTGACTTTACTGAAATCAGCTAGCACTAGCTGAGGTAGTCCCTATAGAGGCCAGGTGCTGTAGGCTGCCTGTCAACAGCCCCCCTAGCAGCTGGGACAAGAAGTCCCTCCTCCAGAGCAAATCTGGGCACATCACAGGGTCCGCAACAAGTCCCTGCTAGTGACAGAAAGGTAAAGGAGTGGGGAGAAAAGACAATTAATGATTATTGAATATATATGTTCCAGGCATTAGATTAGACATTCTCTCAAATATCTCATTTAACTATTATAACTCTATATGTTTAAGTGGCTACATTATTCTACACATGAGAAAACTAAAGTTCAGAAGAGCTGAGTAGTTTGCCCTAAATCACACAGCCCACAGGTGGCCAAGAAGGTTGCTTGATTGCAAGGTTCACATGGTTTAGGAGTACCCCCAAGAGGAGAAAGTGAAACAAAGAAGTCAGAGTCTAAAACTAAATAGGATAAGCTCATAAACATCCCTTCCCATTTATCACAATGTAACTAAACACCTTGATATTTTTAACTTGAAGGTCATCATTGAATAGTGAACAAATGTTTAATGGCCATTCAGCTGAACACACATTCCAGAGTAGCTTTAGCATGGCTTTTACAGTACAGAGAGTTTCTAAAATTGCTAAAATCATAATAAAAAAAAGTTACACAGTGTTACAAATCAGGATAAATACCTTGGTTTTTTGGAGTAGCTCAAGCAAAGTCTAATGGAAAAATAACGAGGAAAAAGCTGATTCAAATACTCGCAGTCCAAAAGCCAATTAATATTGCTGTCCTGGTTTTCGCTGTTTAATACAGCAGAGCAGTTTTGTATTTCTGAGGGAACTGTGTTTTATGAAATGAAAAAGATTCTTATCAGTTAAATCAAATGAGTTCCAAATTGCAATCTTCCAATATATTATGGCTTTCATAATATGTCTTCAATATCACAAGGAAATCCGAGAGGAAATATTTCCATGTGAAAATTACAGTAAACTTTAGCAACTCAAAATAATTATCTCTCTCAAGAGCTGGTTCAATGCCAGATAATAAATTATATCAAAACTACTCTTATTTCTTTCCCTGTATTTTATTTAAATGAATCATTTGTCATGCTAATAAAGCATTTCCTCTGTGTCTATTCTTTGAAATACCCACATAAGAATTATTAGCCTAAAGCTTCCAAATGCTGCATTTAAGAGACATATCTTTAAAACAAACAAAAATACATAAAAATGGAAATACCTCTTCAAGGTGTTAATAAGGAAAAAGAAAATTGTTCTCACCTTCCTAATACTTCTCTTCCTACAACAGTTCTACCAACTCGAGAACAGGGATGACACCAGCATATTAGCTATCCTTGTGTTAATAAAATGCGGCATCTTTTCTATTCTTTGTAGTAGTGACACATTACAAAGTAGTGACTTTGAAGTAGTGATACAACTTGCCATATAAAATACTTGTGTTTCAAGGTAAATCAACTCTGATCAATGGAAATATAACTGAACTTGAAACCCGAAGACATCAGTTTTAGACCTGGCTATGCCACTTACTAGGTGTATGATGTAACCTGACATGGCATCTGCTTGACCTTCAATTTGTTTTTAAAATGGATGCATAAAATAATGAACCCTCATGGATATTGGGAAGATAAGTTTAGTTAGTTAACATGTGTGAAACACATTGGTAAACATTAAATCCTAATGCCTATGATAATGTAAATTGTGTTCCAATAGGAAAATACCAATTAATATGACCACTAACAGTATATGAGATGCTTTTGCCAATATGCATATAACCAGAAGTTATCTATTTGCCTCTCTGAAGAAAAAAGGTTTATTTTGCTTTAATTTACATTCCATTAGTTTTGAGTGAGGCCAAGCAACTTTATACTCGTTTAAAATGTCTTCTTGCTATGAACTGTTTGCTCTTGACCTTTGTTGAATTCTTGTCTTTTACACATTACTTTACAAGAGCTCTTTAAAGATTAAGGATTTCAATATATTTGCCAAAGACAGATATTTTTGGCCAATTTGTTTTTATCTCCTCACTTTGTGTATATTATTTGTGTCATGTAGATATTTTAAGTTTTACAAAGTCAAGTTATCTTTTCTTTATGTCATCAAATTTTCATATCACTTAGAAATGGTTTCTCCTATTCTTACAAAATATATTCTCCTATGTTTTCCTGTCACACTTTTGTGGTTTCCTTTTTTAAACTTATATCATTTACCAGCATCTTATGTTGACAGCCAAAATGAAGTGAGCTCACCACAGCTTATTTCCCCCACTGATTATTACTAAAAGCTATGGAGAAGATAAAAAAGCATAGCATTGGCATAAAGACAAATACATAAACCAAAGAAAGTGAATGGAGAGCCCAGAAATAAATCCATGCATATACAGTCAACTGATCTTTGGCAAAAGTGCCAACACCACATAACAGGGGAATGATAATCTCTTCAGCAAATGGTGAGAAATCTGCATGTCCACATATTAAAAAAATGAAATTGGAATCATGTCTTCATATGTAACTCAAATGGATTGAAGATTTAAATGTTAAGACCTGAGACTGTAAACTTTTAGAAAAAAACATAAGGGAAAAACTTCATGACATTGGTCTTCACGATGATTTCTTGGATATAACACTAAAGGCACAGGCAAACCAGAGCAAAACAGAACAAGTAGCACTACATCAAACCAAAAAGCTTCTGCACAGCAAAGGAAATCATCAACAGAATGAGAAGGCAAACTATGGAATGAGAGAAAACAGATGCAAACCATAAATCTGGGATTAATCTTCAAAGTAGGTGAGGAACTCCTTACAACTCAATAACAAAAAATGTAATAACCTGATTAAAAAAATAGGTAAAGGGTTTGAACAGAGATTTCTCCAAAGACATACATATGTCCAGTAGGTATATGAAAAACTTCTTGACATTACTAATTATCAGGAAATTAAAATCAAAGCCAGGGGTGCCTGGGTGGCTCAGTGGGTTAAAGCCTCTGCCTTCGGCTCGGGTCATGGTCCCAGGGTCCTGGGATTGAGCCCCACATCGGGCTCTCTGCTCAGTGGGGAGCCTGCTTCCTCCTCTCTCTCTCTGCTTGCCTCTATGCCTACTTGTAGATTTCTGTCTGTCAAAATAAATTTTAGAAAAAAAAAATCAAAGCCATAATGAGATATCATCTCACACCTGTAATGGTGACTACTATAAAAAAAAATGGAGAAATTGCAACTTTTATGCACTCACGGTGGGAATTATAATGGTACAAATGCTATAGAAAACATTAGGAAGGTTTCTCAAGGAATTAAAACTAAAATTACCTTATTATCTAGCAATCCCACTTCTGAGTATTTATCAAAAAAAAAAAATTGAAATCAAGATCTCAAAGAGGTAAGAGCACTCCCCTGTTCATTTCAGCCTTATAATAGTCAAGATGTGGAAGCAACTTAAGTTTCCATCCACAGATAAATGGATAAAGAAAATGTAGTATATACAAAGAGTGGAATACTATTTAGCCTTTAAAAAGAATATTGTGTTACATATGTGGCAACATGGATGACCTTTCACATCATTTTAAGTGTAATAAGCCAATCACAAAAAGACAAATACTGCATGATCCCACTTATATGAGGTATCTAAAATAGTCAAATTGATCAAATCATAGTAGGCTAATGTTGCTAAGAGCTAAGGAGAAGAGGAACTGGGGAGTCACTAATCAAGAGGCATGAAGTTTCAAGTAGGTAAGATGAATAAGCAAGAATCTAGAAATAGGAAAGAGCTTACTGACCCTAGAGTTGCTGACCTAGAGATGGCAGCAGGCTTGACCAACATATTTAAGCATGATCCATATCATGGTGATGTCTGGAATCCCAACAAACACCAAAATGGGAAACTCATGTGATTCTATCTTAAATATTGGGAACTAGCTGTGGAACTGAAAAAATGTGGAACTGAAAAAATGTAAGAGAGTAGAGAAAGCTGTATTAGAAAAGTA
>RCUC01115939.1:0-20555 GCA_003697995.1 Taxidea taxus jeffersonii | reverse complement strand
GTGTGTGTGTGTGTGTGTGTGTGTGTGTGTGTCCTGGCACCACTGCTGGGCACCTTGAGGGTGTCTTGGGCAGGACGCAGTGTTCTAGGAGATAGAGGAGCTCTGTGCCTTCTACATACGAGTATCACCCAGAGCGCTTCCTTTCTTTCAAGGGTAAGACCCTCCATTTCTGCCGCTTTGCTTTACTCTTCAGTGCCTTCAAAGATCCATCTATGTCTGTACTCATGAATCTATGTACCCATCAAGCTTCTTAGTTTGATAACAACCTCTTCCCCAATGACCACATCACCGAAACCCAATCTAATTTTGTTCATGTGTTTTTCTTCTTTAAATGTTCTTTCCACTAACACCATACCATTTTTTCCAAAGAGTTACAAAATTAAAAGAAATATGCCCACACGGTATCTGCATATAGACATATAAATATATACATACACACTGCCTGGGTTATATGGAAACATTTTAGTTATCCTCAGCCATAACCATATAATTTCTTGTCTCTTAATTTCCTTCTTTTCTTTTGAGAAATGTGACCTTCAAAAAGGAAGAAGAAGGTATTAGGAAGGGCTATGAAATCCAGGCTAAGGGAGCAAAAAAGAGAACATGCAAAACATGTTTTATGTAAGTTTAACACTCAGGGTATTAAACCGATATAAAAATTGAAGGAAGCCATTCTTTAAGGACTAGAAAACATTAGAGAAGGGGTGCAGATGAGCAGAACTGGACAGAGCTTTCTTTTCTTTTCATTTATAAATTTTAAAAAGAAGGAAAAGTTGAGTTTTGATTGTATCAGTTGAGAAGTGAGTCAGTGAGTCTTGGCCAAAGCCAGAGGTGGTTGATAAACTTGATCATTTGGAAGCACAAGGAAAAACAAGTGGCATTCCTCATCCAATAAGTCACCAACTTTGCTTGGTCGCACTATGACCTTCCTCTTCTTTACCCTACTAGGACCTTACCCTACCTCCGGGTACAGTTTCAGACCCCCACTGATGGCAGTGATTTCAGCTGCTGCATTCAATGTCCTGTGGTCTAGACTAAGTCCTGCTCCCCTCCAACGGGGCTGGGCCTGGGGTAATGACAAGATCAGGAAGAGCTCTATGCATAGCCCTCTAAGAGCCTCAGGCCGTAGGACAAACCTGTAATGCCAATCCTATCTTCATTAAATATTTTGATATTTTGTTCATTGTGGACTTTTTTTGCACCAATTTTTATTTTATCCCTATGCATTAAAATAGTGTTTCTCTTGACTATTGAGAGTTTTTGGTGCCCTTGAATTTGCACTCACAGGGAGAGCCCCATCCTTCCCCTGGGACTGCCTTCCATTTCCCATCAGATCAGTATCCTAGTGAGTAACTGGGTTGAAGTCTTGTTCCTGGAACTAGTCCCTATTCTGTTTCCTGGTCCTGCACCCTGAGTCCTTGCCTCAGGATTTTAGTTTGGCCAATTCCCCTAAGACAAGAGTCCTAATGCTCCTGCCAGCCCCCATATAGGTATGAGTTTCTGATGTTGGGTTTCTACCCAGTGCCGCTCCTTCTCACAAACTATACAATTATCAACTTCTGTCTTAAACTTCTGAAAATATCTAACTTGCCTCACCTGTTTGGTAGATGTGTTAATGCCTTGTGTAATTTTAGCTGTAATTTTACATCAGAGAAGGCAAAGCCTTAAAGGAAACAGTTGACCTTTCAGTACTTTGTCACAGTTGGTTCTCAGTGAATGTTGTTACTTCATTGAATATGAGTTAATATCTGATATTACTTTATATAAGAGCAAATAATAATCTCACTATTATTTTCTCTTGAAAGATATCTGTTACCCATTATGATGCAAAAAATCCACTAATATAATTTTTATGACTCTAAAGTTATATTTATCTTCCCCACCTCCACCCTTGCTGTCAACTGAAGAAAAACATTTTTTAACTCTCCACTGGGGGAAGAAGCATAGAAGTCATCATACCTGTGATCCGTTAGCTCAACCACCTCATCTTATAAACCAAGTAAGCATCCAGAATAGTGCCCATCATTTAGTCGACCTTCAATGTTTGTTGAGTGAATGAGCAAGTGAGTGAATTAACAGATGAATCAGAGCGATGTTCTGAGAGTAGAGATGGACTAACATTCTCAACTAAAAAGTTACCCAAAATTAAATTTTGAAAAACTCTGAATTTAGAAGCTTAGGAAGACAAATGGTGATTACTGGGGATAATCGAGTTCCTTCTTCTTTTTTTTTTCTTTTTAAAAAATTCCTTCCATTCTTTCTTTCTCTTGGCCATGGATCCTTTAAGTCTTCACAAAATTAACAAATCTGAGAGCAAAATGTTTTATGGAGGAAAGATGTGCTAAGCTAAAGTGCAAAGGACGGGTATGATGCCTCCAATGTGGTGATAGGGCACAGGGGAGGGTCAGAACAAGGGATTCTGGAGTCCAGTATCAGCAGCTCTGAATTTTTATTAGAACCTCTGTCCAACTTAGAAAGTTGCATGACCCATGTTTTGCTGTCTATTTAAGTGTTAATGCCAGATCAGCTCAGAAGCATTTGTGCAGGTAGTTGAATGAACTCAGGATGGTACTAGAAAGACCGTGTTGCAGAGACTTGCTCACATTCAGTATCTAGTGTCTTTAAATTCAAGATGCTTTAGGTGTTTCCAAGTTCAAGATGGAAACGTGCATTTGCTTCTGCTCCATCTTACTGAATATTAGGGGAAGGAAAAGTGAACGCCTCTCATCTGACTGTGTTGGAATAGTGGCATCAGTCCTTTGATTCTTGTGTTGATGAGTAATTGTCTGAGTTCTTTGCTTTAGATTGAAGGGAGGCAGGAAAAAACAAGAAAATTTATGATATGTCTACTGTTTGCCAGATGCTGAGCTAGGCATATTATATTATATTATATTATATTATATTATATTATATTATGTTATATTAATGCATATATATGATTTGCATATAATTTATATATAATTTCACTGAGATCTCATAGATCTCTAAAATGGATACCTTGTCAGTACAACAACAAAAACAAAATACCAGAAAATGGAGGCCCAGAGACATGTAGTATTTTGCCCTAAATCAGTGCCAGAGCCAGGATACAAAAGTAAATATCTCTAACTCCAAAATCTATGTTCTTTCCATGGTGCCCTGTTAAAATATCATCAGCACACATTAAACTTTGGAGTAATTACATCTCCTGCTTGCAAAAGACTATCTGTTGATTCTTAGACCGGCCCAGAAAGATCAGGTAATTTGCATTTTCAATGCATCTGTCCAGCTGGGCACTTCTGCTCCCTGCCTAGGGACTGAATAAATAGGAATTTTGAGGAGAGACTACCCAAAGTGCAGACTACCCCACTTCCAGAGACTGATTGTGCAGGTCTGGAAAAGAACCTAAGGCTGTGACTTTTGCAAGTGATTCAAACAACTCAACTTTAGAAATACTGTCCTGACAAACTCATCAAAAGCAGACAGTCCAAACTTCTTCCTTATTGCTAACCTAATTAAATCATGTATTTGCTCATTCTTCGGTTGGAAGGTATTCCTGTTCAAAAATGACGTGTGCTCTATTAGATACAAGTAAGTAAGCCTGTGTATCCCAGTTGAGACTGAGAAGTAGGGATGTTGCCTGGTCAGCCAGAGAAGCAGATGAATGAGGGAGACTGTAAACCATTCAGTGTGAATACACCTTGCCAGACTGGTGCATGGTTTACAGTCTCCCACATTATTACTTTATTTACTGTAACATCAATTCCGTTGTGTGTTAAACACTCCAATACAAACTACAGTTATGGAGATCGACAAGATAAAGCCGCTGTCTGCCAGGAGCCCACAGCCCAGTGAGACAGAAGTGACAACATGGGGTTCGTACCCAGCAGGGTAGAAGTGTATAATAGAAGGAGATGCAGAGGCCATGGGAAACCAGAGGTGGGGGAGTGCAAAGTCTACAGTGAAGGAAAGAGTTACCCCGAGTCACGCGGGAAGAATTGGAATTCTGTGACAGTGTGACCTAAGTGGTCCTCTGAGAAGATGCAAATTTGAGAGAACAAGGAGTGATAAGAACCAGCCAGGAAGAGTCAGGGGGATCACCTCAAGGGCTTTGTAGTCATGCCAAGACCATTGGTTGCATCCTGTAGTAGAAAGTGAACCCAAGAGCACCATGTGTGTGGATGACTGGAGGACACTTCTCATTCTGGAAAATCATGGAAGACTTCTGAGAGGATTCTGTGTCTAAGACCTGACAAATGTGTGGGGTCTTGTGGGAGGATGTGGACCAAAGAATATGCTAGCCAAATTATCATAGTACACATGAGGCTTTTTGTTGGGAAAAAAACTGTGACACACTGGAAAAAGAAGAGCAAAAAACTGAAGCAAGGGGGGGGGGGTCATAAGAGGTGACATTCTTCTAGTTCTTATCATCTCATTTAATCCTTATGAAAAATCTATGTGATAGATCCACTTCATATGTCAACTAACTGAAGAGATGTTCAGATAGCTGATAAACATTATTTCTGGGCCCATGAAGGTGTCTCCAGAAGAGAACAGTATTTGAATCAGTAGATTGAATTAGAAAAATGACCCTTGCCATTCTGGGTGGGCATCATTCAACATATTGAGGAATTCAGTAGAACAGAAAGGGAGAGGAAGGGTGAATTTTCCCTCTGATAGAGCTGGGGCATCTATCTTTTCTTTTAAACTCAAAATGAGACTTAGGCCATCAGCCTCCTGATTTTCAGGCCTTGGGCTCAGACTGAATTACACCATTGACTTTCTTGGTTCTCCAGCTTGCAAATGGCAGATGGTGTGACATCTTGGCCTCCATCATTGTATGAGCCAATTCCTATGATAAAGCTACACACACATACACACCCACACACACACACTCTGCTGGTTGTGTTTCTCTGAAGAACCCTGACTAATGTGGGTGGGTATTTTTATTTCCATTTGGCCAATGAGAAAATCAGGACTCAAAAGAATAAATAACTTGGGAAATGTAGAGATGGAATTTGGATGTGAATGCCTTTGACCCCAGAGTCTGGGGCTCCTTCTTTGATGCCATGAAGTTTACAATGTCTGAGAGGACCTATGTGTCTTTGCTCCTACTATGGACATCATTTGGAAATGTCTGCCACTTCCAAAGACTCGCTGAGCTTTTCTTTCTCTCTGAACACGATGGTTTGGATGACACTGAAAGAACATGTTCCATCCATCCTGCCTCTGTAGAAAGGAAAGAGGCAAATGATTTTGGCACGAATCCAAAAAAAGAAGAAAGCAAAATGGAGAAAAGAGAAAAACGTGTAGGGTTTCAGTTTCCATGACAAGCTCTCCATTAGGCAACTGGAACCCCTTTCTCCACAAGAAATTGTCCAGCAAACTCCATGGGAAATGGAGCTTAGGACAGCTGGCCTGCATGGGAGAACTCACATTTTCCCATTTCCCTCTTCAAGCTCAAGGCAGGAGACTAATTAAAGCCAACAGGACTGGAAGCACTTGACCTTTTGCAGCTGAAGACACACTTTGAAATTTACAGGGAACCATGAAAGAGCTCAGCCTGTTTCCAGGACCTAAATGGAGGTGACGGGATGGGTTCAGTAGCCAGCACTGGCCATCTCGGCCTATGGAAGAGTGGTGTGGGAGCTGATTCATTCCAGAGAGAGACACACCAGCTGGCACATCGATGGCAAAGCCACCTCACAGTTCCTGGGACCAGGTTGGAAAATCAGATGCCTTTAATGTTTCTGCCACCTCTCTGCCTGTCATTCTGGTAAAGTCTGGGTTTTTGTTTCAAGAACTATCTTTTCAAGGAAAACCATCTTTTAAAAAATCCCCTTCAGCATCAGAGTTTCATAGGTTTAACAAAAGAAGAAAGAGGAATCAAGGAAGGAGGCCGCGTGGGGCTCTGCTTCCAAAGGCAAACAGTGGAAGTTCCAGGGTGAACAGAGGGGCCCAGGGACAGTGTCTTCTGGTTGACATCTTCAAACACCAGTTTAGTGTCCCCCTCTGGACACTTTCTTTCCTGGAATCTGCATCTGAACAAGACTCTCTTTGAAGAACAAATGAAGAGGATGGGATGGTTAAAGTTGACACGTTCCAAGGGGTGAAGAACAGAAAGGACAAGAGGAGAAGGGAAGCCAGGGAGATCCAGCACCTGGCCCCAGCCCTGCAGGTCCAAGGACACAGTGATCATCTTCCTTGCACAGTTCACATCTTCACTTTCAATCTAGGAATGCCAAGATGGCCATCTGGTAGCCCAAACCTGCAGTCAATCTAGGCCCCTCCCTGGCCTGCACATCCAGCAGGAGTGCCAACGTCCATCAGTCTTGCCTTCTAAATAGCTCTTGAATCTGCTTTCATCCCGACTGTTTCCCCCTCAGCATCACTCGCAAAGTCCTCCTCCTCAGCCTGTGCAGCCGCAGGGTCCGGAATTGTTCCTCTCCTCCTGCAACCCGAGGGATCTCTCCAGAACGTTATCTGCTTCTGTCAGGTGGCCTTTCCTCCCCTGCTTCCAATTCTCCATCAGGATTCCAGGTTGTCAGGGTAAAGTTCAAAGCTACCAGCTTATTTTTCAGGGTTTGATGGTTTGGAATCCTTCTAAACTTATCTCTGGCCCCCCTTTCGCGTGGAATCGTCACTCCACCGTTTCCACAGACATGTCTTTCTGCTTTAATCTCTCTTTGCTCATTGCTCCTTCTGTCTGAGATGGCTCCCACACCCCTTCCCTCCAGAAGGCCCTTCTCTGCCGGGCTAGTTTGTCCACATCCTCGGGTATCACGTGGACGACCACCGTCTGCACCCCTGCTTCCCCAGCACCGCTCCTTCTGGATGCCCAGGCTGGCCCCTGGGTGGCTCCCAGTGCTGCAGCCGGTGCCCCCTGCACTGTCCCCTCCCGTCCGATGGCCCTGTGTTCGTCGGCTGTCGGTGTTTTCCAGACACATGGCACAGCCAGCGCCGCAGGAGAAGGTGGCCAGCACCTGTGGAGTAAAGACAGGAGTGGGAAGGCATACAACGGAAGTGGGAGGGAGAAGAAGGAATGAAGGCCTGCTGCTGGTGAGGAAAGCGAAGCACTTTGTGCCACCTCGGGAATGTCTGTAGACCCGAGTTGTGATGTCCCAAAGAGAGGGGAACAGAAGGCCAGCAGCCCTCTGTCCTTGGCCGCGGGGGAGTGGTTAACCTCAGCCCCGCGAGGAGCTGGATCTTGCGGGCCCAGCCGGCTGCACCATGGCCATGCGGTCTCTTGCCCACAGCCTGGATGCTGTGTTGGCTTCCTCTGTTTCCTGCCTGCCCACTCACATGTGATCTGGCCTCTTTCTCATCAGAGAAGCTATTTTCTCCCACAGCATATGCTGATTTTTTTCCACCCATCCGTCTGAAATGCTCACATCTTTCTTTGACATGTGTCAAAATGGCTTCACCCGGTGGCGACTTTGCAAATTCACTTAGGCAGAGGCTTCTGGGAGCCAAGAACTGCTCTTGCAATTTAGGGCTTCAGCCACCAGGTGGCAGGACAGTGTCCAAATCACGAGGCTGGCTTGCCCCACATTCCCGCCCGTCCCCCCGCGGGTCCCCACTCAAGGCAGGACCCCCTCCGCCACCCATCCAGAGTCAGCCTGCAGCCTCTGCTTGGGTGCTTCCAGGGAGAGGGGGCTGCGCGGCACCCAGGTCTGCTCAGGTGACTCAGCAGCAGAGGCGCGAGGTAACAAGTCAACACCACCTTCTGGGCAGACCAGGGGTCCGGCATTTCTGTAAGAGCTGGACAGACACAGCTCTACTCTTGGGAGTGCACGTCACCTATAAGTTTCCTCTCACAAAAGTCGAATTCTGCCTCAAAAATCCACAGACCCCTGACTGGCTCTCAACACTGCCATGTGTCACTAACCCACACTCTTCAGCCCCCAGAGCCGCTCTGCTCTGCTCTCCTTGCCCGCTTGTCCCCAAAGGAGCGTGCCAGAAGAAACCAACCGAAAACACATGGGCCACTGTGGCTCAGTTCCTTGGGCTGTTCTCTTCTTTTCCTCCCCATCAGGGCGAGATTCAAATGTCCCTCCACCTGGGTCCCCTCGGTCGGCCTGAGTTAATTCCCGCACCAGCTGTTAAGGCTGTTCTGTCCTTGGGTGAGACTTGGCCGCTCACCCGCTCTTCTGAGCCACAACTGGGCCTGGCCTCATTAGAAGCCATGTGGCCTCCAAGCTGGCACCAGGGCTGTCCCCGGAGTCAGCCCGGATTACAGCAGCTTCCTCCCATGGCCAGAAGCAGATTTCACTCGTTTTCCTCTTTGAAATCTGTGCTGTCTTTTTTGCTGCCTTCAGATTTTGCTTTCTGTCTCGGAGACACGTCTTCAGTTCCTACCTCGTTGTCATGTGGGGGTGTTGCCGTGCTTTCAAAGTGTGCCGTCTTCTTTCCCTTCTAAGTTCCAGGCCCCCGACCAAGATCCACTGGGGTGACAGTCCTCAGGAATGGTTGTCCAAAATATTATCTTTCTATTTTAAGGTTGCCCAAGCGTCTCTAGCAGACGGGATGAACGATAGAATTTTTGGCAAACTTAAGAGCATGATCCTTCCTGACAGATGCTTAGGAGAGCAGCAAAAGCTCACGCAGGATGGCTTTGTGTTCAGGAGGCTCATTAGCATTCCACGGGCCTGACCCGCACTCCGCACTCGGTGGAGAGGATGCAGAGGAGGCTTTCTGAGAGAATTAACAAGACTGGGAAAGATCTTATTTTGATCTTCGGATTTCATTTGTTGGTATCCTTCAGAAGCGTGTTGAATTTGGGCAAGAAAACGAGCTCATACTGAGCACCTGCCATGTATATGTCAAACGTTCTGTAAGTATGCTTGTGTAGCCCCACAGGAGCTTTGTAAGAATCCTATTACTATCCCTTTTAAAAAGCAGGGAATCTGAGATCCAAGGGCATGTATGTGTCACCACCGTTGCACCGATAATAGAGTCAAACCAGCAAACAATTCTAAGTCTGCTTGGATTCAAACCTTGCTCTCTTAGAAAGCAGCATATTTCTTTTCCAAATTAACTTTGATCTCCTTTTTGGTGGTAGAAGCAAAATATGCTTAATGTAGACAATTTGAAAAATGTAAACAAAGTCCCCTTAATCACCATTAACCCATTGTTTAGTAACAGCCACTACTTATTTACATTTTGGTATATTTTTCTTCCTCTGATGATTTCCCTGCATAACCAGTTTGTTCATCAGATAGAGAGAGATAGGCAGACAGACAGATCGATCCTAACACATTCAGTTATTTTTCTTTTAGAGATTTAGGGGCTCATTTAGTGGTGATCTTTTCCTTCAGGACTTGGAAATACTAGCTCAGAGTGTGAGTGCATCTCTGGTTCTAGACGCTTATGTGAGAAAGATTTCTAGAAACATATGAATACCAATTCACAGCAGTGTGTATCTCTCTCATGTTGGAAGAAGCAACTATATAGTGACTTCTGTGGCCTTTGCTTATTTTTTTAGAAGAAAGTGGCTTCTCATTGTTTTAATTATGTTACTAACAAGATCAAATTATTTTCTGTTTTATTACTTTTGGTCATTTTTTCAAAATTTAGTGTTCTATGAATTATATTTTTCATTCATTTCCCTATTAGAAGTTTAGACATTTCTGTATACCAAATTATTGACCTCTTCTCTCATTTTATGATGAAAAAAAATCTATATTTTTCCCCTGTAGATCTATAGGTCTTCCTTCCCATTATCGGAAATGAAAGAGCTAACTGCCCCTTTCGTGGACGTCCCTGGCCGAAACCCTCTCTTTTGGGGCAGACTGGTTAATGCGGAAATCCCCCCTAAGTCCTAATTGTCACAGTAAAGTGTTAATCTGCCATGCATACCTGCTTCTCTCCCTTCTCCTCTGAAGCTTGAACTTAGACTTTCCACATATTGACAAAATCTTGCAAGCAAATTTTGGTTTATTGATGAGGTTTTACTGCTGTTACTTCACATGGAAGCTTCAAAGATATATATAAAGAAGACTCTTTTTCTTTAGATACAATTGTTAATTTGGGGGAGCTGTTTTAGGTAAACTTGTGATTTAAACAACGTAATTAATTTTTGAGGTTTATTTTGGGTCCCTCCAGTTGCTTAGAAGATGAAACCTTCTTTAGAATAATTTTGTTTTATCATGTCTCGGTGGCTCAGTTGGTTAAGCATCTGACCCGATCTCAGCTCAGGTCTTGATCTCATGGGTAGTAAGTTCAAGCCCCATGTTGGGCTCCATGCTGGGCTCCTACTTAAAAAAAAAAAAAAAAATATTGACTTTGTGTCTTTTGAGGGTTGTTAATAATATAAAATAGAATATAGAATATAGAATATATATGGTGACTAGTAATCAACCAGTAAGTATTCCTTGGATCAATTGCTGAAATATCCTTTCCTCATCTTTATCGATCTAAATCTAAACTGTTTTCTAAGCTCAGGCCAAGCCTTTTGCCTGCCCTGACCAGACTACATGGAAAGTTCTCACCCTTTCTAAAGTTTTATTTGCCTGTTCAGTCTCCCTTGGCACAAAGCAAAAACCAGCCAAATGTCATTAAACTTCCCATGTGTTTGCATTTTATCTTCTCAACTAGCTTCATTAAGTGTGCATCCATTCAATTCAATTTATTCAATGATTTATTAAGCTTCTCCAAGTAAGACTTCGAAAATTTATGTAATCTTACACATTTGTAAACACACACACTTGTAATGTGGTACTATTCTAGGGAAAGATGAAGAAAGCCTAGAGACTGAGCCACAGACCAGTCTGTTTGAGCTGACCCCTCACTGGCCTTCAGGAGGCTATTGCTGAATTTTGGGGAATATTCTCAAAGTTAGCTATTAAACATGGCCATTACTAAAAATCAAGTGTGCTTACTACGTATCACTCCCCAAATTTACATTCAGTGAGATCGTTTTGGTCGCACGTGGGTGGAGTATTTACACCACAGAAATTGGCAAACAGTATAAATCGAAGCTGATCATTGCTTTGTTGATTATCTAGATGTAAGGAAATGATGGAGACGATGTTAATAATGCAGATTAAACCTAAAAGTGTGCTGTGCCTGTAGTCACTACCTTGTGAAGAGCCCAGAAAATCTGAAGAAATATTCTTCGAGTATTTGAATCGTGTTCTCCATTGAGTCAGAGAAGCCACTCACATCATTGAGCCATGAGTGACATTCTGACAAACACAGTGCACACAGTTTGTGTGACAGTGAGAAACAGTTTAACAACAGGCCATGTATAAGACTTAATGAAAATAAACTTAATGGGAAAGGAACTTTCAGGAAGAGGTATGATTCCGTTTTCACATCATGGTTGAATTGCAGCCATAGATTGGCTACAGATACAAGAGTCTGGCAAAAATTGGTGAAAGCATTCCGTAAGCATGAGTTGCTTCTGTAGAATGTACGATAAAGGGCACTGAGCATCTTATCGGTATGTGTAAATGATGTCTTCCATACCTTTTATACGAGTCAAGCTTATGATGAAGCTATGTACACGTATATACAGCACTGTTGTCACCATTATTGCCTAGTGTGCTTGTGGGACATTTGTCTGCACACCGCCACATGTATTCTTCATGCAAGATGCAATCGTAGTGAATTTTGAACCAGAAATTGGAGGGCCCAGGCTACACTCCGGGCATCATCTGCATACCCACCATGGAGATGCATCCTTCCCTACAGTGAAATATGGAATTTATGAAATATTTATGGTATAGGTTTTTTCCAGGGGCCCTCTTCAGAATAATCTCATTTCTGTTCTGCCTGTAAAATAGTGAAACATGCTTTCTTTTTCTTCTAAACATGAAAAGCATATACATCACATCTTCTTAAAAAGGAACCTGGAAAGAAGACTTGAGCTTCTTGGGTATCAACAGGGAGCCTCTAGAGAGTGTGTTCTGACCTGCCCCACGACACAGGGTCCTCTAGCTCAGGAGCTCTCCTCCCTCCCCTACTCGCTCTGGCAGCTCTCCTCCCGATGAGACATCCCATAGGGTGGAGACTCATTCCAGAATGAGAGATACCTCACAAAAATAAATTCACATTTTTTAAGAAAGAAGGAAAGCCTTCAGGACTCATGAAAGCTGCCTCGTGGCCTTCCACTCTGATCACATTGCTCGTCTGCTCGCCCCGTGTGCTGAGGGTGGTGTCCACAGGAAAAGGGCTCTCTTCAGCCTGAAGCTCTTTTGCCTGTGTCTGGGGTATTCAATGTTGGTTTCTCTGGGTTAAATCTTGGAGAGCAAGGCCTGCTGGGGAGACACAATGCTGGGCTTCTGTGACATCCTCCATCACCCTGCATGACCTCACCTATCACGCAGCATCAGCTGAGGAAGTCTCACCTGAATTACCTGCATTAAAAAATGCCTGGTCCAGGCCTCCTCTCCCTTTCTCTACTCTTAAAACCTGAGCCCTACCTTTTTCCTATGAACCTGAGAAGATACCCAATTTTTTGATTCCTGAAAGGTTTTCTACAAAGAGTAAAGCGATTTGATTTAATGAATAAAGAATGACTTCTGACATCCATCTATCTGCTTAAGACATTTAAATACCAGGAAAGATGGAGGTACTCATATTTGGTTATGTATGTACGGATGAGATAATCACGGTTTAATGAAAACCTTCAGTTATTAGCTAATCAGTTCAGCTTGGTGACTATCGGTCTGTTATGGCAGGAGAAGAATAATTAAGGGACACTTAAAGGTATGGGAAGAACGTTAGTCAGAAATTGATGTGCCTACAGAAGGCTCCAAATGGCCGACGTTTAATGGTCCTCTCTACGTTGCTATGGCAACTCACTTGGGTAACTCACATATCCTCAGCGTAAGAAAACAAGGGGCAGAGTGTTCTTAGGAAGGTGCAACCCCCTTTAAGCAGATCTATAAGCATCGCAGATGAACAGAACTTTAAACATTCCTCCATGAATATTCATGAAGTAAGTTGTTTTTTGTTGCCTGCCTAGTCAGCAGTCACAAAACACATGGTGTGTGTTGGCAGCATCTTGCCTAGGTAGAGGGCTATGGACTGAGGCAATGGCAGGAACCAGGACCTGTGAGGCTGACTGACATTTCCATCTGTAGCGAAGGCTGGTAATTAACAGGAAGGAGTATGCCTGCAGCATTGCACCATCTGCTAGGGAAACGGCTCAATAAGAAAGGAGCTGGATAGCATCTCAGCGGTGGCTCGATCTGGTTCCGACATGAGGCCGGGCATCTGTTAGCTGAGGAGACGGACTATTAGGGAATTCGACTGGGAATGAACAACATGGAAAGAGCACTCTGACCTAGCCCATAAAAGCAACTCTTTAGAAATGGTGTCTTTTTATCTTACTTACCCAAGCCTTCTGAAAATGGTTTGCTGAGGGACCATTACAGATCTGTTTGAAGTAACACAATGGTTTCAAAAACGCTGTTTTATTCCAACACGAAATTCTTGAAATCAGGATACAGCTGTCATCTTTTGACAATAGAGCTAATTTCAGAGCGAGGATATGAGGTTAAATTCCTCCTTTTGTTGTTTAGATTGGGGAGCAGTGGGGGTGGGGAAACAAAATGATCGTTTGAATGCTACGCTACTCAAAATCAAGGAGACAAAAAAACTCTGGGATGCCCTGGCAGAAAGTGAGCAGATCAGAAATCACCCCAAAGTTCTTGTAATGTCTTCGAATTCTGTTTCGTTTGTTCATACTGTCTCCTAAGACAAATCTTTCTCGTCATGAAAACCACACTTCAGGATCTGGGGTGTTGACTGTACTTGACTAGCCTCAGGACCTTCATTGAAGAGGGTGCTAGGGCTTGAGCTACCAAATCTAGGAGTGGGAGTCCAGTTCATGATAGGGGTGGTGTGTATTTGGGGCAAGATGAATGGGCGGAGCTTCTCTAACACCCTTGCCCCCCTCTTCTTAGGAAGTACATAAAGTTCTTCTGCAGGGAACCTCATCTTTGAAAGGAGTCAACCGGCAGAAACCTAGGTCACCCTATCATCTTCTAGGTTAATGCCACATTGAAGTGTATAAATGTGGCATTGATCTTTCAACCATTGGGGAGAAACTATTCACTCCAGCCATCTCAGGCAGGTTGGAGCTAAGAATCTACTAACACCATCCCTGTGACTGGGACTACTGACTCATGTACAAAGTCCCCCAGATGGCAGATGACTTGAATTTGTGTGTGTTACTGTTACTAAATCAGAGCCATTGAATGATATTTACTGAGACCTCATGGTACCATATGGAATCAAAAAATATATAGACCTTGGAATTTAAATTCATCTGAGAAAAGTGGACACAGGATTCTTATTTAGAGCAGTTTCTTCCTCCCTCCCTCTCTTGTGAATGCTGACTATTTTCCTAATCTGTGGGGATGCTGGTGTCTGAAAGGGCCAGTATGAAACAAATAGAAAAATCTCATCTTTACTCGATATGAGAAAAATAAAAATGACACTGACTGTGAAAAATAACACATATTTTATCCAGTGGTGTGCCAGTAAAGTTTAATAACTGTCTCTCGGGAGAGGGGGTAAAGAGGCCCTGATTTGTAGCTTTTTCCAAATTCCATGGTGTAAATATTCCTACCGTGGCTGATTTCAAATTAGCCATGTTGAGACTTGAGAATAGATTCATATCAGCTTTTGGAAGCCAGTGGGGATCGGTTCCAACACATCACTGATTTCACCCATATAGGCCTCATGGATGAAAAATTGGTAACGCTGGTTTTGGTTATGCTGGTGAAAGTGGTCTGTTTAATTCCACAGGGTCTCTGTCTTCACATACAGAAAGCAGGGTAACTCCTCTTTGCATCGTATATTAGAGCCTATAAAATCAGTTCATCTTCCTTAGTTCACTCACCCTCCTTCATTACACCACCATCTAGGCAGAAAATGAGGCTCTGTGGCATGCCATAGGCTTACCATTTAGTAAGTGAGGGATCTGAACTATGTACGTAAGTGTTACTCTAAGAGTTTGCTTCTAAATAGATACCTGCTTATCTGGGACATGTGATGGACCAACTCACCATATGAACACATTTCTTTGTTTCTCCATTTCTGTCTTACGCTGTCTTACGTTGCTGCATTTCAGCCTCAGCCTTCTCTGGACTTCATCACAGAACTAGTATTTGGAGCTGCCTTCGAATATTCATAGCCTTGTCTCAGAGTGTGTTCATACTTCTCAACCACTGCAGCTGCTCAGAACGTGGCACTCACTTCCACCTCCCATGTCCAGTCCAGCAGGCTTGGGTTATATCGAAAATCATTCCAGGAACCTGGACCTCAGTCTATGTTCCAGGAGCTCATTCAGTATTACTCGTGACTCATAGTTATACCAATAAAGCAATTTAAAGAGTCATTAAAATGAAATCTGGAGTAGGACAGCATCCTGGCCAAGGAGGAGGCTGGAGAGCATTATAACACTGCATATTTGAGAGACAAACCTCATGGCTAGAACTCTCCCTAGTCATTCAGTTATTTAACAAGTAGCCAATGTTACTGAGTGGAATCCTGTGTGGCAAGTACTTTGCTATACATGGGGGATGCAGAAGTTAATGAAATGGTTTCTACTCTTAAGGATCTCACCCTAAATATTGTTTTTCCAGAGGAAATAATTCTGACTGTGAGGTCTGCAAATTCTATAAACAGTCATACTACTTAAAGTCACATCATACATCAATAAGACCATAACTTCTCTGGGGAGAGCCATTTACAGGTTACTTGTTGGAAAGTGAATGACTCAAATTCTATGTGAAGATTCCCATGATTTGAAGGTCTGTCTGTATCAAGAGATAGTATATTCAGTGAGATGAAAGACCCAAGACTAGAAAGAGCCCTTTCAGGTCCGGGGATGCTGGTTCCCCAATTGGTTTCACCAATGATCCCATATGGCCACCCCTACCCCAGGTATAAAGATGATAACTCTGATCCAGTAAGACCTGAATTTAAATTATTTTGATCATTGACTTTTGTTGGTTACTTGTACTTCTGCACATTTCCCTGCTGATCGCTTGAGCTTTCTGGCAAACATTCCAGTGCAGATCTGGGAAGCAGAGACATTCACTTAGAAGATATTGGGAATGGCACATCCTGGAGTTCTGCACAAAACATGGAGAGGCCCTGGTTCTACAGTGCACAGAATAGATCTAGACTAGCCTTAAATAAAGCCATGCCAAGTGAGAATTACCCTTACGTAGCACTAGCTTAGTGAACACAGTGCTTTAAGTGACATGGTCAACTGCTCTGTGGAAGTCAAAAGAGATTCTGCCTCATCAGGGATGGAGTTGGGATTCTTCATGGTTTTCATCTTTCCATACCTTTCTCAACACTATTGATGTGAACCTAAAATAATACTAGTGTTAGGATATATGCCTCATTTTACCTGTAGGACATCACATTTATTAATTCACCAGAAGCTGACTTAAGTACCTATCACATGGCAACCATTCTTGTAGACACCTGAGCTATAACAAAGACAAAACAGACAAAGCCTTTGCACAAATACACGTGTGCACGTACACTCACGCACACATGTACAGACACATCAGATGGCTTGTAGCTGGGTGGGTTGCAGCTGTTTTGGGCAGAGTGGTCAAGGAGGGTCTCTCTAAGAAGAAATATTTGATCCGAGGCCTATGTTGAGAGGTCAGGGGAGCCAGCTAGTGAATATGAGGGAAAGGAAGGGTAGTCCAGGCAGAAGGATCCAAATACTCGTGCCCTGGATGTCTGGAAGAACCTTAGCAGATCCTTGGAAAGAGAAACTCACATCCTAAAACTGTCTTTGTCGATATGTAGATGACAGCTGGTGAATTTTTGCCTTGATATATTCTGAAACTATTAAACAGAGAAAATGGCCCAAGGGCTCAGGGACATCCCCACAATGTCACCTTAGGAAAACCAATGCTCTCAGGGAACTTGGTATCCCACCCTTTGTATCGTTGGCCCCCATTCTGACCACCAGGTGTTGGTTGTTGGAGAACAGAATGGGCTTCTTCTCCTCTGTTCTCATGTGGTGCCTGGTAGACAGAGGCAATGTGGCCTCTCTCTACCAAATTATACCTGACTTATGCCAGGCCTACTCCTTTATCAAAATTTTTCATTACTTTTGTGTTACATGAGGAATTTTATATTCATTTTAGAATAGTTCAAAATTTAAATGAGAATAAATTAGAAAATAAAAATACCTCTTGTCTTATTCAAAAAAACTGCTGTTAATATGTTTTAAATGTTTGCCATACTTCCCTGAGCCTGTGTATACTTTAACTACCTGAAATGGGTCCTACTGTGCATTCAATTTAGAAATTTCTTTCACTTTTCTCATCAGATATTTTAATGTCTTTTATATGGATGAATTCTCTTATACAGATAAAACATCACTTCTTACATCTATATAGCGTTGCCATATATGGTTGATCAAAGTTTAACTTTGTTTTTATTACTAAGCTTTCTGGTTGTTTAAATTTCTTTCTTGTTATGAAAAATGTGTTGAACGTAATTAACTAAATCTAAATAAACATTTTAAAAATTAGCTAACATGGGGCGCCTGGGTGGCTCAGTGGTTAAGCCTCTGCCTTCGGCTCAGGTCATGATCCCAGGGTCCTGGGATGGAGCCCCACATCGGGATCTCTGCTCATCGGGGAGCCTGTTTCTTCCTCTCTCTCTGCCTGCCTCTATGCCTACTTGTGCTCTCTGTCTGTCAAATAAATAAATAAAATCTAAAAAAAAATTAAAAATTAAAAAATAATAGCTAACATTTCTTATGATCTGTTTCTCAAAGTAGAATCAGTAGGTCAAAAGACTTTGACCCAGTAAAACCCCCTCCAGTCTTCAAGATGCTTCAGTAAAGTGGCAGGATGCACGCAAGCAGATGTTTGGCCCTCCTCTCCGCAACGCTGGAAAACGCTCCCCATACCTCCCTCTGAGTCAGTCGTTTCTCAGCATCTCCGATATATGTCCCCTCCCAACAGTGCCTTCTTGGTGTCCAAGGATTTGATCTCGTGTGTGATCGACGTCCTCCTTGCCTCTTGTGACCCTGTTCTATGAGTCTGTGGAAATGGGGGCAGTTGTCAGGTAGGTAGCCAGGAATTCCAGTGAGGGGTGCAGTGGGGCTGGATGGTGGGTGTGAGTCATCTTAGGCAAAAATGATCTCTTGCTCAGATCACAGTCGAGCCTTCCACAGCCGTAAATCCAGAACATTCCTCAGAAATCTATCCTCTCTAGGCGATAATAACCAGTAAGCAAGTGAACTTGGGGAAGGGGACTCCATAGAAGAGTCACATTTAAACCACTGGCCACACAGCTAGTGGGAAGGAAGAGGAAGCCTAGTTGTTTGCTGGTAGAGAGCCAGAGCCCCTACAGGGATAAATAATGAAATTGCTGGTATTGGTTCCGAGAATATAACCAAATTACATCTTTGGAGGTCAATGGATTATAAAGCCCCAGAGCCTGGTTCCAAAGGCTGTAAACATACACCCTCTTCCTGCCCCACCCTTCTAACACCTTTAAACGAAGTAGCAAGAATGGGACAGAATGCAGACCCATTCTACAGGCGTTTTTAGAAGGGGCAAGATCTCTAGAGATTCCTAGTATTGGGTTTCTAGTCCCCAACACAAACTCACTCTAAATGATGTTTACTGTGGATCAAAAAAGAGAACTTTCTCTACAGCCGTGGGAGGCACTGGCAAACCTAGTTCCCTTGTTCCCTCCACTCTTTTAACCACTGGCTTTCTCCTGTCTATTTTCTTTTTTTCTGCCAGCAGGTTTCCTCCAGCATTCAATCAAGGGCAATATGTCCTCAATCAACATTTTTCATGTTTTATGTGACACTGTCCTTTAAAGCTTTCTGCAGCTGGTTGGCCACTGCATTCTGCCAATATCCTGAGAGCATCCCCTGTTGTGTGCACATCAGTCCCCTTCCCAGAGCTCCCCAAGTGCCCTGGAGGCAACTTAACTTGGAATATGTCTGAGTCTGCCTACCAGGCCCTGGCAGGGCTCAGGGTTTCCAACTATGGGGAGCCCAGCCCTTGGATGGCGAGGGGGACACAGGGAGGTCAGCAAGTAAGCAGGACACAGTTGTCCTGATCAAGCAGGGAGCCTTCTACACAAAGAGGAGAGAAATCTGGTGTTTAATTTGGGGAATGGTAAATATGTCATTAAAACAACAGAAAAGCATTCTGATGGGGGAACGGAGCTGGACAGAAATCAGAGACCTTGTGTTCTTGGTGGGGCAATAATTTACTCATTCTCAAGCCTTAAGCAGTCGGTCAATCTATTTTAAAAAGGATTTTAGAAAAGGAAGATACTAGACTAGTTGTCTCCACTCACACCTGCTACCCTGATATTCCAAAGTCTCGGTCTCTGGCTCAGGAGCTGTCCCAAGGATGAAGCTCCACAGAGGGCCTGCTGTCCGAGATGTTAGAGTGGACAAAGCCCTTCATAGTGAGCATTTAACTTGTGTGTCTGAGAAGTGCTTCTAGCAACTCTCCATAGGAAGTGCTCTTAAAGTCCTCTTTTCCTGCTCAAATGCTGAGCGCAAGCTCCTCGGGGAAGGTCCCCAGGCACCTGTGCATTTTATCTGTGGAATGATGACTCTACAGGAGCGTCTAGGACTCTTCCAACTGTGCTTTCTCGGGGACTGACTCCGGGCAGCCCTCACACTGAGTTGCACCATTTCTCACCCTGCATCACAGTCTCCTCTGTCTGCCTCACGTTTGAAGATGAGGACCGTGCATCAGGGTGAGAGACTACCAAGACACCAGGGTTCTTCAAACCCAGGTTCAACGCTCAGCTAGACCTTGACTGGTTTTGTGATCTCAGAGAGTTTTCCAGGCTTCACTAAACACTCAGAGAGAGAGGCATAGTCCTTTCCATCTCAAAGACTTGTGGCAGAGGTTTAGTAGTTATTTCTGTCTTTCCTGGGGGTGTTCCAGAGGTGTCTCATAGTTCATGTGGCAGAAATCTCCCCCCATAACCCAACCCCTGACCCTATCTCTCTCGTCCTCCACATCTCTCCTTGTCCCAATATCTGATCTTCCCCCATCTCAGTAAATGGCACAAATATCCCAATGGCCAAGCACAACTCTAAAAGAAATCAATTACTTTCCCCCCTGAATCCAATCTATCAGTAAGGTCTACTTGTTAAAGAAAAGTATTTACCTAATCCATCCAGATCTCTCTTCATTTCTCCCACCTTGATCCAAGACACTGTGATGGCTTGCTTAGATTCATGATCTATACAACACACAGGCCCTTCTGCATTCCCGTGTACCCCTCTGCAATCTAGACTCCATCCTGCCTAACTGCTATTTTTAACCACCCATGATATTTTGCACATACTTCCCACTTTAAGGCTTTTCAAGACTTTCTATTAAAATAAATGCTCAGTTCCTGACTATGGCCAAAGGAGTCTACATAAACTCTGACTGTCTCTCTGCCCTCCGTGCTAGTCCCTGGATAGTTTGTTCCCTGGATTCCAGCCAAACAGGAGGCCACGGTTTCCCTCATTGTCCCCAAACTCAGGGGATCCACCATTGGGTTTCAACACATGCCATTCCATATTTCTTTGTCCTCAGATCTTTGCATTG
>RCUC01115938.1:0-16236 GCA_003697995.1 Taxidea taxus jeffersonii | reverse complement strand
GATCCCTCACTCTCACTCACTCTCTTTCTAAAATAAATAAAATCTTTTAAGAAAGGGGGTGGGGGAAGAAAAGCAAACTGAGTATAAGTCCCATATCCAGAAGTCACCTCTGGACTTCATTGTTTTCACGGAAAATAGACATACAATATTCCATATTACATACATACCAAGATTTATCTTGAGGTAAAAATGTACACATTTAAAAGATATTTTGTCTAGTTTCTAAGCCAGCATAATTATCTCTGGCCCAAAAACATTTGTCTGTAGTAAATATCTAATAAAGACCTATTGAATAAATGGGCAATCTGGAAAATGGTCATCATAAATACATATATGTTGTTGAATGAATAAACATAATCCCACCTTTTTATTTTTTCTACTTCTACTTTCCTGTAAAGCAAAGAATTAAGGGATTTTCCAAGGTTTAAAATTGAACTTAAATCTCCAAACCACAAAGGGGTTAACTAGTACAACTTGGTCTGAACAAGAATAAGTCCTAACCATTGTAGGAAGTATTAAAAATTGAGCACTGCTCAAAGCAGATGAAACTTCACACCCAGATTTTGAATCCAGGTAACCATTTGAAATTAAAAGATAATGATGTTGAGGTGGCTGCTTCCATGCACCAAGGAAATTTCAGCTGAGCTTGTGCTTTGGGTTTTGATGGCATGCATATCAATGACTGACAAAGTCAAAAGCACTATAATTTCTTGCACAGTCTATGGTTGTTACCTTAAGTATCCAGGAATCCACTCTTAATTCTTGGACAAGACAGCTTGGAAACTAGGTGTAAGCAACAGGCCTTAGAATAACCAACTACATAAAGTTGCCACTGGCCAGCATTTTCTCTTCATATTGTAAGTTTTACAGATAGGTTGGTCATAAATTAGTTGAAACTATCAGACAGATTCCATATTATATCTGCTGGCCCCTTGCTGTGTTGGCAGTAATAGCCTAGGCACCCTCCCTCCATTTAAATCCTTCCTCAATTTCACATCAGAAACATTTTCAATCTCTGTTTACTGTGTTGCACAATGGGGGCTGAGAGAGCTTTGAGAAAGGTTGCGTTTCCTCAGACTGCCAAAATGGTACATTTTGCACTTCAAAGTTTTCTATCCCACCATTTTCTAGAAGTCTTTATATTTTGCAAAGCCTGCATCTTTGCCTGAACTTGTCCCAAGTCCTTCCAGGCCCCCTGCAGAAATCATCTCTCCCCACTGTGCTTCCTATTGTGAGAACAAATGGGAAAAAAGGCACAAAAATGCCATTATGATAATAAATTAGAGAGGGAGATCAACAGCACAAAAATTGCCTCAGGTTTTATGAGGATTCTGAAGGTTAGCCCTGGACAGTCATGCAAACAGACCATATTCCTATTGAGCATACTACACAAAATAAGGAACCCACACCAAAGAGATGGTTCATAAGACAGCCTACAGAGAAAGGAGACATGCAATTTGGCAAGATGGTTTCCAAGTAGATGATAGAGAAGGATTACAAATTGGCAGAAAGGAGTTCTTGCAACACAAGCAAAATGTTAAATCTTCAAGTTAGAAAATTCATCACTACAAATAATGCTCTGATGGGAAAATGGATTAGCAGCATTTTCTATACCTTCAGACAACTTTATTTTTGCTTTCTGGGTTATAAAAGGCAAGGCTTATGTAATCTATTTCAGAAGATATTAAAAATAACAATACTGCTAAATATTCCATATTTGGGGGATCAAGAAAATGGGGATTCTGGAAAGAAAGGGAAAAAAGCTTTCTACAGGCCAGGAACAAATAAGCGGAAGTGCAAATTTGGGGCTTGAACGGGCCCAAGCACTCCCTAGTTCAAACAGTTGAATGCAGAACAATCTGCATTCAGATTTTCTAAGAAACCACTACCTCAACCATAGGAATCTCGGTGTTCAAAGTTAACAATGTCCCTCTCTAGAATACTGAACAGGAAACTGACAGACTGAAAATGCCATCAGGCCCTAGAAGGAGAGCCAAAGGAAATCTCTGTTATATTCCAAATGATAAAGTACATCTTGTAATGAATCTTATCAGTGATCCTCAAACATCCATTCCCCTCCAGAATCATTAGTCTAAATTAGTGCTTCTCAAAGTGTGGCCTCCATTACGGGCAGCAGCAGCAGCACTTGGGAACTCATTAGCAATGCAAATTCTCAGATCCCACTCAGACCTACTGAGTCAGAAATTCTGGGTGGTTGGACTCAGCAATCTGTGATTTAACAAGATTTCCCCATAATTATATTTTCTGTTACTTGCAGCTGGAAACATCCTAATTGATAGAATCTTAAATGAGAAAAAGTGGTTTGCTTTAGATAAATAGGTTAATGTATTAGTTGGTTGGTGCTTTGCTCTGATAAAACTTAAAAGGATTCAAAATACTATGACATATGCAAATGATAAAATGTTAGAGTACTTTAAGTATTAAAGACAATGTTAATCAATGGGAAGTTACAGAATAAGATCTAAGTAAAAAAAAAAACTGAACAGGGGTGTATTGTCTGTTTTTTAAATTAGGTGATTTCCATATTAGCATATAGAGTAAAAAACTGGCTTTTAATTTCAGAAACTCATTTGACCAATTTTACCTATTACTAATTAATAGTTTTTTTTTTAAGATTTTAATTATTTGACAGAGATCACAAGTAGGCAGAGAAGCAGGCAGAGAGAGAGAGGGAAGCAGCCTCCCCACCCAGCAGAGAGCCCGATGCAGGGCTCCATCCCAGGACCCTGAGATCATGACCTGAACCGAAGGCAGAGGCTTAACCCTCTGAGCCACCCAGGTGCCCCAGTAGTATTTTTTTAATCTTTTTTTTTTTTTTTAAGATTGGTCAATTCACTGAATGACTGATTTGACGGAGAGAGAGAGATAGCAAAAGAGAGAACACTAGCAGAGGGGAGTGGGAGAGGGAGAAACAGGCTTCCCATGGAGAAGGAAGCCTAGTGGGGAGCTTGATCCCAGGATCCGAGGATCATGACCTAAGCTGAAGGCAGATGCTTAACGGCTGAGCCACCCAGGCATCCCCAATCAGGAGTATTTTTAAATTATGTTATTCTGCACATTATTCTTGAAAATTAGTTATACTTTAGAATTTTTATTTTCTAAATAAAAATCTAAATAAAAAATTTCTTGTTGTGTGCCCTAAACCAGATTTTTTCCTGTTTCTTTTTTCTTGTTTACTCAGCTAATGACTACTTAGTGATAATTCTGTGAAATTGCTAAAATGAAGTTTTCCATAGTCATTTTTTTCCAACAAACTTGATGAAACATTTATTGTCTTGTGGTTTGCACATCAACTTACATCTATTTTCTGACTTAGAGCAGTTAAAAAGCTATGACATTAAGAAAAAAACTAAACAAATTCTTCCCCTATTTTAAATGATTTTTTTAAAGATTTTATTTATTTATTTGACAAAGATCACAAGTAGACAGAGAGGCAGGCAGAGAGAGAGAGGAGGAAGCAGGCTCCTCGCTGAGCAGAGAGCCCCATGTGGGGCTCAATCCCAGGACCCTGATATCATGACCTGAGCTGAAGGCAGAGAATTAACCCACTGAGCCACTCAGGCACCCCTTAAATGATTTTTTAAAATTGCTTATTTTAACCCTAAAAAGCACTTGGAAAGGTAAATATTTCATGCTTGATTAAAGGATTTGTTTTACGTTTAGGGAAATGAAAATCAATTTCACTGAACAGCTAACAAAACGCACTTGTTTAGGGTTTTTCAGTTGACATAACACTTCCATGTACATAATTAAATATAATCCTCACGACCCTGTGAGGTAAGCAGACTAAATCTTGTTAATTGCTTTTTATAGCTAACAAAGCTAGGACTCACACAGGTGAAGCTCTTTGAACAAGAATTTCTCACTATTCAACATCAAAGCCAGGAGTACAATATCCACCTTGGCTCCTATTTCCTTAAAGCTACCTCTGTGACCTATTAGAGAATATGTGAGAAGCTGCCCTGTTTACTGGATTACCTTTTAAAATTTATCATTCTGTTTTGTTACATCTTTCAACTCAGTGGGGCATCCTGAAACCTTGATGGCCATTAATTCCTGAGCCTAGCATATCTGCCCCATAGCTCATTTGATGATATTTAAGAATGGTATTAATTAGTAAAGACTTGATTTTATGACATCCTTGGTCATTGTCTACATCTCTTCACTTGTTCTTGTTTAACCTTTGGACACTGGGGAAATCATGCTCCAAGCACAAGCTATTCTAGAATCTCTTGGGTTTATCTTCTCAGAGTAGAAATTAGTGCTAAAATGGAAGTGTAATCCTAACAGTAAATAATTACAGACAGGCCTTTTAGAGAGATTATTCAATAGGTAATTGAGATGTGTTCATTAACATGCTTTATTGAAAAATCAGCAAAATACATATTAAACACATGTCCTAAGGATTTAAAAACCACTGAACAAGTTTAGGAATATTGATGTTATTCCAAGTGGTAAATTTTTCTTTCTTCTGATCTTATAATTATATTTGCATATTAACCAGAGTAGGGGTAAGGTAAAATTGAGAGATTTTGTTTTTAATGATTTCAGGGGTGCCTGGGTGCCTTAGTTGGCTAAGCGTCTGCCTTTGGCTTAGGTCATGATTCCAGGGTCTTGGGATCGAGTCCCACGTGGGGCTCCATGCTCAGCAGGGAATCTGCTTCTCCTGCTGCCTGCTGCTCCCCCTGCTTGTGTGCTCTCTCTCTCTCTCTTTCTCTGACAAATACATAAAATCTTAAAAAAAAAAAGACTTCATAATGATTTTAGATAGTATAGAGGACATACAACGGTTACACCTTTTTTATATCCCATTATTTAAATCAACAATTACCATTTTCAGTTGCCACATTACTTCAATCAGTAAACAGCTACAGAAGAAAGAATTAAAAAGATAAAAACATATTTTAGATTACTCTTGTGATGAGAGATAGAAGCAGGACAATGTTCACATTTAGCCCAGAAGGCTGACCTAGAGACTGCATAATTTTGATAAGGATAAAATTCGTACTGGTTGCTACATATTTAGAGGGTCTCATGACTGCCTGTACATCTCACTGATGGCTAATACCGAGCTGAATGATAAGCACCAGAGAAATCTTGAGAAAGTAGTTATACAAATAGAAATTCAAAGAAAACGTTCATGACCTAATACTCCCTGCACCTCCCCCTTGAGCACTAGGTATATAACCACCAGCTTCATACAACAAAAGTGCAGCTCTTTCAGCCCATAGGTCCCATCCCTGTGCTACTTAAATAAACTCACTAAGTTGTAAGTTGTACCATGAAACGTCTCAAGAATTCTTTTTTTTTTTTTAAAGATTTTATTTATTTATTTGACAGAGATCACAAGTAGGCAGAGAAGCAGGCAGAGAGAGGAGGAAGCAGGCTCCCCGCTGAGCAGAGAGCCCGATGCGGGGCTCGATCCCAGGACCCTGAGATCATGACCTGAGCCGAAGGCAGAGGCTTTAACCCACTGAGCCACCCAGGCACCCCTCAAGAATTCTTTCTTGACCATCTCGCTCAATGATCCTGCAACACTTATGGCAAGACACTACTCAATGACTTCTTGCCTTACTGAGGATTATACAATGCCACTAGGCATAGGGCAGCTATGGTTGAAAATGGCCAGTTAAGAACCTATGAAGCTTTAAGTCATTATCACTATCCCCCTGACTTTGGCAATGACTCTCCATCTTCCAAACAGCATACGTGCTCAAAAAGGTGCAGACCCTGTCAGCTTTGATTTTTGAAAATATGCATCACCAAATGATCTGCATCGGTTGCATCAGTGGTTCTCAAACTGCGGACCCTACTACCCAGGGAACTTTTTAGAAGTGCAAATTATGTGGCACCCCCTCAGACCTACTGAACTGGGGGTAGGGGCCTGTATCCTAATATTTAACTAGTTCTTCAGGTGATTCCAGTGCTAAAATTTGAGCACTGATTTACAGGAAACTTAAAACTTTCATCTAAAAATATTTTGATCACGCCAATAGTCCTCAATTCTGAAAAATAGCATGAGAGTGTATATCAGTATTTTAAACCTTCTCTAGCATTTCCCAAAGAATGAATTAAATTCTTAAAAGAATTATCTTAAAGTTATAGGACTTTGACCTTCTTTGAGTAGATACCTGTTGGCCTAAAAGGAGTTATTTTAAATGACCAGGGGAAAGGACATTAAGACTAAAAGAGATCACATTTCTCCCCTCTTAAATAACTGTGAGCATCATCTCAGCATAGCCCCAGTTTGGTATGGAGGAAAACAAAAATTAGAGAGGCCATGCACAGGCAATGAAGCTATAGTTGTGTTGCCAGCTCTAAGTCTTTGTTTTCTTATTTCAGGTCAGTACCTTTGGAACAAGTGTCTTTGACCAGGTGTATGAACCTTTAGCAGCCTAGTTAAATGAAATAAGTGGAGGAAACCTTCATAAGTAGAAAATGCCATTCTGTTGAAGCAGTGTATTTTATACACTGTTTATAGAGAAGTAATTTCAGCCTTTAAACTAAAACTAAAAACAAAACATTAAAAAAAAGCTATATAATATTTCAGAGGCTATAAAATTTGTTCTGAAGTACATTATACAGACATTATATGTTGGGGATAGAGCAAAAGGATCCTTTTTAAGACTAATGAAATAGGGTTTTACACTATTCATTTGGTGTAAACAATTTGATTACAAACTATGCACTCATAAGACCAAAATACTTGTGTGATGTGCTTTATTTATTTTGAGATGTACTTATAGGCCATAGCCTAGTTTAAGTAGTAAATATTATAATAGGGTTAGTGGTATAGGACACAGTTACAAGGACTGCATTAAGGGCAGTTATTTGCAGAACAAAGGAAGAAGAACAAATGAGTCAAGAATTTCTACCAAGAGGATGGGGGCGCCTAGGTGGGGCAGTACTCCATTAAGTGACCAATTCTTGATTTCTCATGATCATGATCATGTCATGATCTCAGGGTTGTGAGACCAAGCCCATGTTGGGCTCCACATTGAGTGTGGAGTCTGCTTGAGAGTCTCTCTCTCCCTCTGCCCCTCCCCCTGTTCTCTCTCTCTCTCTCTCAAACAAATACATTATTTTAAAGATTTTATTTATTTATTTGCCACAGAGAGAGAGATCACAAACAGGCAGAGGCGGGGGGTGGGAGGAAGCAGGCTCCCTGCTGAGCAGAGAGCCTGATTCAGGGCTTGATCCCAGGACCCAGGGATCATAACCTCAGCCAAAAGCAGATGCTTAATAAGTGAGCCACACAGGTGCTCCTAAATAAATATATCTTTTTAAAAAAAGGAGTATCTACATGAGAAAACTGGGCATTTGAATACATCACAAAATACAGCAAAGATATCCAACAGAAAGGTGATTTTATCCAGAGACAAGTTATCGTAACTATGTTATAATTGCAGATAACAGATGAGTTTGCAATAGCTTTGCAGTAAGTAGAAAATGCCATAGCTTGATTAGATATTAATGAATTCTTAAAGACTTTCGTTAGTGCTATAATCTTTCTACGATGTCGTCTTTAACAGCAATAACATGCTTTTTTTCTATGTGTGTTAACTGTCCTGCTTGGAAGGATAGTAAATAGTGTGTTTAATATTAATTACACCAATATAGGAGTTTTGAGGTCTGTTGTATTTGCAAATTCCATTACAAATAACAAGTCCTTTGCAAATAGAAATGGCGGTGTGAGTGGGAGACCTTTGAGATTTAACAGTATCAGAACATTTCCATCTTCATAGTGCTACTTATAGAGCAAAATACACTGAAAGAACATCCTCCACTGAAGAAACCCTCTATTTCATTCGATGGAGTTGGGAACTCAAGCTGCTCAGAATAGGACCACATACAATATTACTTTCAAAGCCCCCCTATGGCACGGAATCTTGTGTATTACATTTGGTATACATACCATTTTTTTGTGTTATATCATACCTCAGAACTGGATTTTCTTAGAAACCAAGGAAACGAGTTTCAGGGCCCTTCACTTATAGAGGACCCTTTCAAGGCCCTTAAAGAGACTCTAGCAATGTTCTCATGGTCTTATGGTTTGGTAAAATTTGCAAAGGATATTTTTACTGCAATTGATTTTAGAGTTACTCTTTTTGCTGACCTTTCCTCCTTCACACTTCTCCTGTTAGGCAGCATTGGGACACCCAAGGGCAAAATTTTAGATCTGGCTTAAAAGAAATTGAGATGGGAATACGTTTAGATTTCATTTGGATTTGGTGAGGTACACAAAAGTGGCTTGTAGTCCTATCTGTGTATGGTTAAGTTGTTGTTGGCTCTCCTAGTAGAGAAAGGATATCCAAGGATATTTCTACTCCCTACTATTATTCTAAACCACAAGTCCTGAAATCTTTATATAAATGCATCCCCTTGGGACGCCTGGGTGGCTCAGTTGGTTAAGCAGCTGCCTTCTGCCCGAGTCATGGTCCCGGCGTCCTGGGATCGAGTCCCACATCGGGCTCCTTGCTCGGCGGGGAGCCTGCTTCTCCCTCTGCCTCTGCCTGCCACTCTGTCTGCCTGTGCTCGCTCTCTCTCTCTCTAACAAATAAATAAATAAAATCTTAAAAAAAAAAATGCATCCCCTTGAGGCCAGCACCTGAAGTCTGTGAATGGAAAAAGAGAGCCAGAAGCTAGTCTATGGAACTGTTCTATACTCAAGTAAAAAACAAATATAAGTTAACTATGTTAAAGGAGAATCTGGATTGTTTTTCTCTTATCTCTTTAAAGAATGTCAAGTGGTGATTAAAGAATCTGAAGCCTAAAAATGTAGAAACAAAACACCTTAGGATTTATTAATTAATTAAAACACTTATTTTTCCAGATTTTGTGATCTCAAATTTGTCACCCAAATTTATAATGTGTTGTGATTTCTTTTTTTTTTTATTTCTTGGCAGAGAGAGAAATCACAAGTAGGTTGGGGGTAGGGGAACCAGGCTCCCTGATGCAGGGCTTGATCCCAGGACCATGAGATCATGACCTGAGCCGAAGGCAGAGGCTTAACCCACTGAGCCACTCAGGCACCCCATGTTGTGATTTCTTATTTTATTCTAATAGTCAATTTGTCTCTAATTTAGTATTTACAATTTTATATTGTCCACAGCTCCTCATTTGATTGAAATCCCAGCCCACAGTTCCCATTTGTTGGTGTATGCTGGTTCAATCTTTTCCCCAGTCCCCAGTTCCATGTTGGGAATTGCTGGCCTTTCATTGCAAGGCCTTTCATGGGCCAGTCCACAATAACATCTCTTTGGTTACTTTGGTATGTTAATGTTCTTGTTTGTATTTTTTTGTGTAAGTAAAGGCTATTGCTAAAGACAGTCTCAGAAGGGGCTCCTGTGGGTTAAAGCCTCTGCCTTCGGCTCAGGTCATGATCTCAAGGTCCTGGGATCGAGCCTCTCTCTCTCTCTGCCTACTTGTGGTCTCTCTCTGTCAAATAAATAAATAAAATCTTAAAAAAAAAAAAGGACAGTTTCAGAAGCCAAAAGCCACAAAGTTGATAGGCATGAGTTAGGCACTTAAAAGCTTTTCAAATGCTCCTCACTTAATTTTGAGACTCCCATATTAGGATAAGTTGGTAGTGGAAGAGGTTAGACTGACACTAGATCATCTGCCAACTTCAAGAAATTTCAATAGGGTACACCATAAAACACCACACATTCCCTATCCTAGTATCACATCCCTCTTAGGTATTAATTTGTTTCCCAGAGACCCAAGATGTAGCTAAAGAAATAGGACCCTTAAGTTCCAAAGAATTCAGTGTGCCACCTTCTAGCTCACCTGCTTATTTTGTATCTAAGAACTATGGTCCCGGAAACTGTAGAGTTCTACAAAAATGTCAGTCTCACTAAAAACAACCTAGAATTACAATGGCCATTATGGGAACTATACCAATTAGATGAGAATGTTCATTTAAGAAGTGTACTTGAGGGGTGCCTGGGTGGCTCAGTGGGATAGAGCCTCTGCCTTCGGCTCAGTTCATGATCCCAGAGTCCTGGGATCAAGCCCCGCATCAGGCTCTCTGCTCGGCAGGGAGCCTGCTTCGCTTCTTCTCTCTCTGTGCTTACCTCTCTGTCTACTTGTGACCTCTGTCAATTAAATAAATAAATAATCTTAAAAAAATTAATAAAAAGAAGTGTACTTGAAAGCAAGGGTTCCTAAATCAAACAGAATTGGATACCTACTTTAATTGGCATACAGAAGCCTCCAAAATACTTCAAAATTCAAAAGTAGCTTCATTGGAAGATTTGTTGCAAAAGGCTAATGTAAAATTAAAACTTTAAGAGAAACCCAAAACAAAAGACTCTAAAACTGACTTAATTCCTACTGCTCCTGTCTATCTTCCTTTATTTGAGTACGCATTCTAGTAATCCACAGTCTGAATTGTCTTTGCACTCTGATGAGACTACAAGACTATTAATAAAACTCCACCAAGGCAGTGGTCTTCCAGATGCCCCATATCTGACCTCCTATAATGGGTTCTTCTAGGGTCGACAGGACTCTCAAGGATTTTCTGGTAAACTGCTACAGTTTAGAGATTACAGTTTCCCTTCAACAGCCAAGGGAAACTAAAAATTAATGGAAAAACTTACCAAATTCTGGTAAATACTGGCACCTGTAGATGGGAACCTGGAAACGGTTGGCAGAAGCCAGCAAAGGGTGAGAATTCTTACTGGAGTCAGCTCTCCCAAATCTCTGTCTACAATGCCTGGTGGAAGGAGAACATAAAATTTCATGTTGTCCCTTCCTCTCTAAATCCAGAGACAGCCATGACCTTATTTGTCTCATTTTGTGTCCTGAGAACTTCACTTGGTAACTGTCAGGTTGAGGACCCCAAAATATAGAATGTGGGTTGTACCCCATTTGTGGTTAGATATGGCTAGACAGAAATGTGGGTTAAATGCCATTTGTGGCTAGGATTCTACCAAAATGCTGCCAGCCCTCAAAGAAATTACCTAAGTCTTTTTTTCTTGACGGTCTACAGGAGTGGCTCTGGATCTTGGGAGGACAATATCTTTGGTATCCTCTTTGGGGAGGTCTCTTATATCCAAGGGATTGTTCAATACTGCCAGGTATATTTATTCTTTATTCCAGATGAAAACTGAGAAGGTATCTGAAAGGATTTTTTTTTTCAAAGTTTCTCTGTGGTCAGAAATTGGCCAAATTGGAAGCTGATATTCAGAGCCTGATAGAACTTCTTAAATGCCTTTTCTAAGCTAAATGTACCCAGAGGGAAATAAACTTTCTGAAGTCTTTGTGAAAGGATTTACTAAAACATTCCAAAACAGAGCTCTAAATCCAGAACATAAGAATCTTTTTGATTTCCATATTAGTTGAAGATCTCCCTGATATAAAAGAGAAACTAAAGATAATGTAGTTGGATGAATGGTTCAGCCCCTTGATATTATTTAGGCTACAACCCAGTTCTTTGAGGAATTAAAAGCAATTTTAAAAAAGATTTTATTTTGTATTTATTTGAAGAGAGAAAGAGTCAGTGAGAGAGGGAATACAAGCAGGGAGAGCAGGGGAGGGAGAAGCGGGCTTCCACTGAACAAGGAGTCGGATGCGGGGCTCGATTCCAGGGCCTCAGGATCATGACCTGAGCCAAAGGCAGACTCTTCATGACTGAGCCACCCAGGTGCCCCACAACTGTCCATATCTTAGAAAATGTTGCAAAACCGGAAATACAGCTCTAAAAACAATTCAAAGGCTACCTATCCTTTTTACCAATCCCAAAACCTCCCCTATTCATCTCAAAAGGCTCCTAATTTTTGTAAAAAAAAAAATCTGGCCTTCAGAAACAAAAGTTCTTTTTGGAGGAATTTACATTCTTTCCATGTGCTTTTAAGGTGTAAATGACTCAGATATGACCAGATAGCTTGAAAGACCTAAGGTTGATTTTATGAAACCAATGAAACCCCTTGGAAAAATTGACTGGTGCCTTGCTTACAGGGTTCCCAGCAGATTTACCAGATGAGTAGGGAAGGTCACTTCCTGACAGGCCCAGGAACCTGCGGATATTTTATGGACCTTGAGAAGAGAGGAATTCACCCAAGCTACAGATATTGCCAGTAAAATCTGATGGGGAGCTCGTGGTTTGACTTCTTGGCCTCAAAAGGTTTTAAGAGTTTAGTTGGAGATTCCTTATGTAAAATTCCAACAGAACCAGCTTAAAAAGAGCATATATTATCGATTGCTACTACTGCTGCATTTATGTAAATAATCAGGCCAAGTTTAATGCAAACAAATTAGCCTTACTATAATCATTTTTTTTAAGTGGGGGTGATTACAGGGGCACCTGGGTATGACTTCAGGTGTCCAACTCTTGATTTCAATTAGGTCGTGATCTTAGGTGGACTCGAGCCCTGCATCAGACTCTGCTCAGTGAGAAGTTGGCTTGAGATTCTCCCTCTCCCTCTTCCTCTGCCCCTATGTCCCATGCTCTCTGTCTCAAATGAATAAATAAATCTTTTTTTAAAAAATGGGTGTGGGGTGCCCGGGTGGCTCAGTCAGTGGGGCATCTGCCTTCGGCTCAGGTCATGATTCCAGGATCAAGCTCCGCATTGGGCTTCCTGCTCAGCAGAGACTTTTTCAATTTTCTCCCATTTTGCTGAATTGGAATTACTAAGAACAAAGACTATCTTGAATATCCTTGGAAGGGCCTATACCAGGTCCTCCTTACTACCCATATGGCAGTCAAACTTCAGGGACTTGAACTTTGGGACCACATCTCCCAATTAAAAAATGTTCCCTTCAGACTCTAGGAATGGCACTCTAGCTAGAGACTTCAAAATAAAAAATGATCAGGAAAAGAAGTGCCTGACATCAAGGTAGCCTGCTTCCTTACAAGACTTGGGATCAAGAGGATCAAGAACATTTCTTTCCATTCCTCCTTCCCTCTCTGACTATCCTTTTCCTAATTCTTACACTATGAAGGTCTTTGTGATTGTTTTGTCTACCTTTTGCTCTGGCCTGGAAAAATAATGCCATTGTTCACATATCTCAGGCCACTGCAAATGGGGGTAATCCAAGCTACAAATGACTTTTGGATTTGTCATGATGTTGGTGACCTTGTAGTTCTGCCTATCATAGACTTCTCCCTAATTTCTAATGCCTCGGTTTCTCTGGAATAGTTCTCTGGAACTTAGCCCCCTTTCTATCATGTCAGACTCCCTAACCCTCAGAGTCCATTTCCCTGTCTCTGGTTAACAATCCCAAACCTGGGAACCTTGCATCTAGGCTCTGTACAAAGAAAAGGGTAACTAGAATAAAACTCCCTGTGTGGCTTATAGACCCTTAAATTTGTACTAGCCTCCATGGCTGTCACTTTTCCCAGTCATGAGCCACAGACTCAAGTGGAAATTACCAGGAAGCATTCATGATTCAAAATCAGCTTCTTTTGGTAGATCACTCTTCCTCCAGCTAGGAGTAAGTGCAAACAAGGCTATGATCAGGAACCTCTTCTTAGGAGCACCTGGGTGGCTCAGTCATTAGGTGTCTGCTTTCAGCTTGGGTCACAATCCTGGGGTCCTGGGATCAAGCCCTGCATTGGGCTCCCTGCTCAGTGAGGAGCCTACTTTTCCTTCTCCCACTCGAGCTGCTGTGTTCCCTTTCTGCTGTCAAATAAATAAATCTTTATATATATAAAAAAAGGAACCTCTCCTTAACTCTTGGAAATATTGCAGAATCTGTTGCTAAAGCAACTACTGTCCAACAAAAATCCTTAGACGCTCTGATTAAGGTTGTTCCTGATAATAGAATAGCCTTTGATTATCTTTTAGCTGAGCAAAAAGGTGTCTGTGGCAAACACCACCAGGTGCACTCAGATTAACACTTTTGGTTACATAAGATCACTATATAAGTGATCTTTACTTTTTACATAAGATCACTGAATAAGCCACTTGGCTTAAGAAAGTGATTCCTTCAATGGGGTGTTTCTGAGTCTTGGGGGGAACATGGCTCCAAAGTACATCCCAGACATTGAGAATTCTCCTGCTTATGGTAATCATAGTAGCCTTCCTGGTGTGCTGTATTCTCTCCAAAGCCTTTAATGCCTGTTCCCAGCCACTTGCCAACAAGCAAATGACCTCCCTAAGACTTGAACATCAGAATAGGAACAAAGAGAATAACCAACTTTAAAAATGTGAACCTGAAGTCATACCCTGTGAATACCACAAAGATTCAGCAGAAAGACACCACAAGGGGTGTCCAGGTGGCTCAGTGGATTTAAGCCTCTGCCTTTTGCTCCAGTCATGATTCCAGGGTCCTGGGATTGAGCCCCAAATGGGGCTCTCTGCTCATCGGGGAGCCTGCCTCCTCCTCTCTCTCTGCCTGCCTCTCTGCCTCTCTGTCTGTCAAATAAATAAATAAAATCTTAAAAAAGAAAGAAAGAAAGACACCACGATCTGTGAATACTACACAGAAGATCAACAAAAATTACAAGAACTTCAGAAAAGTAGCTAGGAGTGGCACCAATGCCTTGAATTTGAATCACATCTCTGTTAGGTTGAAAGTCTTGTTAAAAGCAGGGGAGGGGGTGTGCGTGGCAGAATCGTCATGAAAGAGACAACAGTACCCAAATGGAATCACTTATGCTAAGCCCATGTCACCAAACTGAGATTTAATACCCAACTTAATTACAGTTTCAGCATCTCCCAGGAATGGAATCTTAAATCAGTCAGTCTGGAATTACCTGATCAGCACTAGTGAGGTAATCTGCCTGACAGACCCCTGCCATCCCCTGAAGGAAGATGACCTTGCCACAACTGATCCACTCTTTACTAGCATAAGTTCTCGTCCCTCTTCCTTCTGCCTGTAAAAGTCTTCATTTTGTACAGCTCCACAGAGCTTTTATCAGCTGGATGGGATGCTGCCCAATTCATGAATCAATGAAGAAAGTCAACAAAGTCCTTAAAATTTACTCAGTTGAAAAAAAAATTTACTCAGTTGAATTTTGTTTTTTAATACCTCTCAAAAACGTGGATCTCTACCTAAGAGAATTTAAGGTGTCTTCCCTGCAGAGTAGTTATAGTGTTTTTATTTTTAACCCCTGTATCCTCAATAAATGAAATAAAACTTAATACCAAGGGAAGAAGGAAGAAAGGGAAGAGCAAGGGGAAAAAGGGAAGAAATGGACCCTGTCAATGGTAAGTATCTCACCATGAGGTAGTGAATCAGAGTCAGTGAATTTGGAGTCAGACAGACCAGCAAACCTGGAGCTAAAATCTTACTGTCATCACTTATGAATATGTTCCAAGTCATCTCACTTCTTTAAACCTCAGTTCTCTCATCCCTAAAATTAGGGGATAATGCCACCGATTTTGTCAAGCTATTGTGAGGATTAAATGACAATGTATATAAAGAAACTTGCCAAGTTCCTGGCACATGTCAGGCATTTAATAAAACTGTAAAATTCCTTATTCTAGAATGTATAATCCAAGGTGTACATCTTCAAATAGCCTTATGGATTTGCTGCCTGGAAATGAATTTGCAGAAGAAAACTAATTCCAGCATTTTTTCTGCTCTCTTCACAGCAAATTGTGAACAGTACAACATACGTGGGAAGTTCATTTCTTTTTCTGTTAAAGCATGGAACTGTCATACGAGGTGAGAAAATACGTCATCTTCCATTCTGAACAACAGTTAGCAAATAAAATGTTGCAGCCAAACTGAGAAGTAGAATAGGATAGCAAGTTTAGGAATGTGCGTAAAAAGCTGCATTGTAGCCCACAAAAAAAGGGTCAACTTACATTTGACTTAATGTGCTTATTTCCAAGACAAAGGTTTTGGTGTTTATCCATTTACTGACTCCTATGTTTCAAAGGCATCTGTACAGTAGATTAGGAAAGTTTAGGAGCAGATAACAGGATTAGAAATAGCTCAGAAGGGGCACCTGGGTGGCTCAGTGGGTTAAAGCCTCTGCCTTCGGCTCAGGGCATGATCTCAGGGTCTTGGGATCGAGCCCCACATCGGGCTCTCTGCTCAGCAGGGAGCCTGCCTCCCCCTCTCTCTCTGCCTGCCTCTCTGCCTACTTGTGATCTCTGTCTGTCAAATAAATAAATAAAAATTAAAAAAAGAAAAGAGTCTATAAAAAAAAAAGAAATAGCTCAGAAGTCAACTCAGGGTACAGGTATCTCTGTTTAAGTCTAACACTTTATAAAAGTGATAGATGATCTATAATAATATGGACAATAAGAACGGAACACC
>RCUC01115936.1:0-26488 GCA_003697995.1 Taxidea taxus jeffersonii | reverse complement strand
GAGTAGAGTGCCATTAAATGAGGAAATGAATGCTTTGACTGTTGCTCCTTTCTAAATATATGCACATACCTACATATGGTGATATACAGGCTTCATGAAATGTGTATAAACTATTGCCAAATTTCCTAACAGGTATTATGTAACTGTTTCAAAGATATTGATCAGGCATTCTAGCATCATTCTTACAAAGCCTTTATTTGTTTCATGAGAACCTATGTGTAATTATTTTGATGGACTTAACCTAGAGTCGATTCTGTTTACATTTTCTTACTTATTGTATTCATTTTTCATTCATTCAAAAACACTGTCCTCATTTTTTTCTATGTGAATTCAGAGAGTTTAGTTTGGATAATTTTCATTTTCCTATGGAAAAGTTCAGTCTTGAGAACAAGAAATTCCTTGTGTAGTACCAAAGATATCATAACCTCACCATTCCAGAAATTACCCTCAAATAGGACTCTAGACAGAAGTAGACAGACTTGCACAGGTCCTGACCCATAACTTCCTGGTCTCAGGAGGTGTCCTAAGCTGGGTCAGGGTCATTTAGGGAAAATAAAGCTCCTGTCTATACACAAATATACATATTATAAAGCAAAGTGTTTTTAAGCAACTAAATAGAGCTAGTAATAAGCTACGTTTCCAGTAATGTCTCTCTCCATTCTCTATGAAAAATGTATTTTTCTTCTTTTTGAATTTGGTTGAATTGCATGATTATTTTTGGCTATGCAGATGCAACCTTTCCATTTTTGGCATATTTCCTCTTCTATATGTAGAAAAGCAATGAAATTTAAAATCATAACTGGGACTGAATCTCTTACTAATAATGTGACCTTGAGAAAGGGCTGGTTTCATGTCAGTTTATTATAGTCAGTCATCATGGCCTTCCAAAAGGGTCGATGAAAGCTGGTGGACAAAAAATCCAGGACAAATGGTTAGCTTTCACTTCCTCATTCATAAACATATACTAAGAGATTATAAAATATTTTATACTTATATACATCAATGTGCATATGTATACATATACATATACATAAACATCATGCATATCTATAAATAATAATATTTACCACACACTTATTGTTAAATGAGACAGTATGGTATGTTGTTTAATAAGTGTTAAGTCTCCTTCCTTCTCAACTCTGTAACTTATACTGATTGATTAATCTTATTGGTGAATTGGACCTATTACATAATATATTTGTGGGTAATCTTTTGTTGCTATTGTTGCCATTCAGTATCAAATCAACATCTAAGAGAGCATGATGGAAATCGCTGTCCTTGGTTCTGAATGCCCAACATTACTATCAAAGACATGGATCATAGACTTGTATCCAGAAAGAGAACAAAAGGTTAAGATAACTAAATATTTGGGGCACTTGGGTGGCTCAGTGGGTTAAAGCCTCTGCCTTCGGCTCAGGTCATGATCCCAGGGTTCTGGGATCAAGCTTTGCTTCGGGCTTTCTGCTCAGTGGGGAGCCTGCTTCCTCCTCCCTCTATTTGCCTGCCTCTCTTCCTACTTGTCTGTCAAATAAATAAATATAGTCTTTTAAAAAAAAGGATAACTAAATATTTATAGGTTTTCTTATAGACCCAACCCATAACTCTGTAACTTTAACTCAAAAGTCAACATAATTCAATTCCACATCAAAAGAAGTATCGCATTACTCAGATGGCTTTGATGTTGAAGAACTTACTACTCACCACAGCAGCTCATTGCATCATTAAACATTGTTGATAATTAGAAAATACTTGTTTTCACTGAGCCCTATAATCTTACCAAGAAGTCTTTATTACGTCTTTTGGAGGTATATTAGTTCAATTTATGCTTCATTGAGCCATCTTGATATATTTTTGATAAAGCTCCTTATTAAGGTTATTGATAAGAACATGAGTAAGCCAAGTACAAAAAAAAATAATAATGAGACATGAAGTTATTACCATGAAGAACAAAAATGGCTACCTAATTTTATCATGTATGTATGAGAGAGAAAGAAAAAAAAGAGACAAAGAGAATAGGGAACTTAATAGAAACCAATTTTATACATCAACTCTTCCATATAGCATCTATCATTCTCTCCTCTGACTTCATTCAGAATTTTTACATTTTTCTTACTATATGCTTATTATCTGTCATTCCAATAAACGATTTCTATTTTTCTCTCCTTCAGTAGACTGTGATGGCCTCCAGGACAGAGGCAATATCTTATTTTTCCTTTGTATATGTTTTAATTCATAAACGTGTGTTTCATATAGTGGACACTAAATACTGGCTGAATGGATGAATTCAGTAGCAAGAGAAGGAACTGTCAGTATAGGCAGGGAAAAGCTTCTTCATTGTTATATATATTCCACATGCTGGAAATGCTGGAAAGAGATTCACATCCAAAGATGACGCCAAGATGCATGAGCTCTCTGGCTTTTTTAATTCTGATACTCTCAAAACTAGAACACTAATATAATCATCACATGTTTCTACCCAAATTCCTCAATAAATTTCTTGAATCTAAGCCATGCCACTAATAGAAACTGCTATAACAAAAGAAATATTATAAAAACTTCACTTTATGAAACATTCAGGCAAAAAATTCTATTCCGTGACAACCAGGACCTAGATAATAATATTTTTTCTCCATGGATTTAGCTACATTTGGCCATACAGCAAGACTCTGTTTCTTTGAGATAGTCCAAAGTGTTCTCAAGTTTTCTCATGAGTCTCTCCTCTGCCTTCTAGATTTGCAGCATCAGTGTTGAATGGATTTCTAGTAATCAACTGTTATCTGGACTGAATAAATTTTTTTTTCTTGTATGTTTGTCACAAAATCACTGTGTTCCAAGTCTCTGTTTGCTTTTTACTTTTTAACACACTGTAGCACATTTACTTTTAATAAATACATATATATTTTATTTTAACAAATATATGCACATATATATTTCTTATATATGTGTGTGTATGTGTGTGTAGATAAACCTCAAGCACTAAATACAATAAAAATAAAAAATACCTTAATATATTAATGTATTTCAAATATCTTAACATTTTATTGATGAAAAAGATAAATAGAACTGATAAAAGATTACAATGAGTCACTCCAGGAAAGAGTAGCAATAACAGAAACAAAGGGCAAATTATAATAATTTCATTTTTTCAATGGAAAAGGCTACAATTAATCAATAAATTCTATTTTAGAAATACCAGAACCCTCATATTAATATTGCTTTGTTCTTTCTCTTCCCAGCATGACATTCTGCTTACATTTGTGAGCTGATTACTTCTAATTGCAATATGCCCATGCTGTGTGTCACATAGATACCTATCCTAACAATCACACTGCAAGAAGAAATCTCCAATAAAATAATTTGAGAAGACTGTGTGTACTCCAGGGACAGCAGTTCTGATAAGGCAGATGAGAAATCAAAATGAAATCACATGCATTCCTAATTTTTTTATTTCATAGACAAATAACTAACTTCTTCACTTACATACAGAAATTCTGTCCCTGGGTGCCTGGGTGGCTCAGTCAGTTAAGCACCCCCTGATCTGCAGGGAGTCTGCTTCTCCATCTCCTTCCGTTCCTCCCTGTCCCACTTGTGGTTTCTCTCTCTCAAATAAATAAATAAAATCTTTTGAAAAGAAAGAAAGAAAGAAATTCCATCCCACTATGTCATTCCTTTTCCCAACACAATGGTTTGTAGAAATAGAATTTGAGGATAAGTTAGACTTAAAATTTATATAGGAGACAAAACATTTTGGAGCAAATATAGTATTTGGTACATATGAGGATCCAAAAATATTTTGTGTAAATCAAATTTTCTTTTCTATAGACTTATAATGCCAATCCAAGTCTTCGATTCTCACAGAAACCATGCTTTTAAAAGATTTTATTTATTTATTTGGCAGAGAGCACAAGTAGGCAGAGTGGCAGGCAGAGGGAGAGGGAGAAGCAGGCTCTCCGTTGAGCAGGGAGCCTGATGCAGGGCTCAATCCCAGGTCCCCGGGATCATGACCTCAGCTGAAGGCAGAGGCTTAACCAACTGAGCCACCCAGACACCCAAGAAGCACACTTTTCAAAGACAGCGCCAATTAGCCTTCAACTGCAATGAGTGGATATGAAGAGGCGAGATCAGCTTAAAACTGGTAAATGGACGTCTTTATCAAGAGCACAAGAAGTCCATGGAGTAGTCCTCTAGGAGTTGACAGGTTTGTGTGTTGGGGGAGGTGTTATTTCAGGGCCCTCCATTCATAAACAGTGGTAAATGGGGTCAACTTAATGCTCTTCCTGAAGTAAACAGTTGTTGCTATGCTCGAGGATTCCGTTAAAGCAACAGACAAGACCCTGAGAATATGGGAAAAACAACTTGTCAAAGGTCTGGTTACCTTTGTGTCTGGTGGACACAAGTCACTTCCTCTCTTTGGGCCTCTTTCTCCCAACCCTTAAAAGCCAGTTTCCCGAGGGGCACCAGGATGGCTTAGTCGGTTAAGCCTCCAACTCTTGATTTCAGTTCAGGCCATGATCTCAGGGTCCTAGGATTGAGCCCCATGTTGGGCTCCGTGCTTGGCAGGGAGTCTGCCTCTCTTTCTTCCTCTCCTTCTGGCCCTAGCCCCTCCTACCTGCTCACGTGTTCTCTCTCTCAAATAAATAAATAAATAAATTTCAAAATAAGAAAATTAAAAAAGAAAAAACACAGTTTGCCTAGAAGGTGGCCAAGTCATCCCCCAAGTCTAACCATATGTGGTTAAGGAACCACACACAACAGACACTGTGATGATGGGAAGTGTGTCTCTACGTGCAGTCCACTTCACATCGCTGCTTGTGGCAATGAATTGCTAAGAACAGAGTCTAAACAGCTTTATGAACATTAATTACTTATCCTAGAAATGTGAGTTTCTCCTTTGAAAATGTAACAAGATCAATTTCTTTAAAACTAGAACATAAGTGGAGGCAGGCGCCAAAGGAAGTATCTGCACAATACTGGCTCAAAGCCATTCATTTGAGGAAAAATACTCGAGTAAAAGGTAGGAAAACTATCATTTCTCAGAGCTGCCACTAGCCATTCCCCCAGAAAAAAGACACCTTTCTTCACTTTCAGGATGCTGGCCTGTTGGTGAGTGTCTCCCAGGACCTAAGATTTTGAGGTATTTTTTATTTTATTTTATTTCTTTTCAGTGTTCCAGAATTCACTGTTTAGGCACCACACCCAGTGCTCCATGCAATATGTGGTATTTTAAAAACAATGTTCCGTTGTTAGAATTTCGTCAAATGCTTGACGCATCAACAGGAGTGCTGTCTGGCCAGGTAAGGACTCTAACTCTGCTGTGACCCAGCACAGTGGCTAGTGGAAAGGCATTGTACTGAGCCTTCCTCAACTTACCTGCATATTTGTTAACTGCATAGTGGCAGTTTCCTGCAGATATTTGGTGAGAAACAGAAATAATGTGTTGAAGCTCCAGGCACAATCTTGGCCCTTAGGAGGCAACCATGGGGGAGCTATTATAATTTGCGGCCAGCAACCAGCTTCAGAGTCAGGAAATGTATGCCTCAAACAAATCTGATATGTTGCTGTTGTTATTCTTTAAGTGCCATGGTTAAAAAACAAAACAAAACAAAACAAATATTCATGAAGTTCCTATTGATAAAAGAATATTTTTTGACATAAACGGTGATTTGATTATTGCCCTACCCTTTGATCAAAAATGATCTAGCTCAACTTTAAATAATCCCACTTCTACTTGGGTAGCAGCTCACAGATTCCAAGAACATTCCCTCACATGAAAAACCAAGAAAATAGAGCAAGTGATGATACCTCTAGTTATAGACAAATAAATGAAGGCTCAGAGAGGTCACAGGTAGCAGAAGGCTGGGGTGGGGGTAGGTGTGCCTAAAACCTAGGTCTTTAGATTCCAACATAGTGCTTTTTTATTTGGACTTTGATGCCTAATTTGCTGGGCTCATGTCCACATTTCTTACTCTTGCCTATTAAATGTAATAATCATATTCCCCAATGTGGGGGGGGAAAAAGGCCTTGGACTAACAGTTTAATTCACATCAATAAATCATGACCCACACACATGTGCGCACACATGCGCACACACACACACATCCTACCTTAATATAGTAAGATAATAAAAAAAATAGTTCTTTTAATTTAGTTTCACCTGATGATTTTTGTTAAAAGATAAAGGTGATTTCTTACGTGATATCTTATTCCAACACCGAATTACGGGGAGTTTATTAGTGACATTTTATAAGACATGCACTCATTTGCATCAGAAGCTGGTGCAGCCCAAGCAAAATTGGAATTAGAATCCATCTTCCATAAAAAGAAAGGTCACAATTGGCTTTTCACCAGATGGATTTAAATTTTTTAACACCACAGTACAGCTAAGGTGATAGTGGAATGTTACAGGTGCGAGAAAAAAATAATTCACTTTACCACGCAGCATTTAGAAAGAAAATGAGGAAATAGCTCTGTATCAAATTCAGGGGAGGGGCTTATCACTCCTCCTCACCAAATAAAATAAGCTTATTATTCATGGTGAATTATATACTTCTCAAAATCTCACACACAGAACCAAACTAGCAAGGGGGGCTGAAGGGACCTGGATACTATGGCATAAATCATTTTGGAGCACAGACAAATTCTCTACCTTTTGTTTTTGTTTTTGTTTTTTAAGTTACTGGTTATGGTTCAAGGCATTATGATAAGTTGACAGGGTTTATTTCTTTGGTGTTCTTTCTATATAATATTTTAGTCTGACAGTAAAACTTAGTTTTTGAGAGAATCGTCCTGGAAATATATTTTATTTTTAGTCAGCGTTCATTTGTTTTGTTTTTGTGTTCTATCCTGTATTTCAAACACATGGTCAAAAGCATTATGCAGACATTGATAGCAAAGATGTTTATATGCTAACAAGACAAAATCAGCAGGTGCATGAGCTTTTCTGTTGAGTCACTAAGCAGATCTAAGCATCCATACTTGGATTCTATTCATAGGCCATTCCATAATGACTATTCTGCTACCAGAATGAGGAAGGCAAGGCCATAGAAATGAATCCAACCCACAAAGAATTTGCTTAAAAATGACTGATGATGGGTTACAGATTGTCGACTATCTTAGAAGTTCAAAGCCATCATCCTCTAAGTTTGGGGCTTGTAATTAATGTCTGCAAAGAGATTATTTTGCTTCTTATCTAGAGAAAACACACAGAAAGTAAAGAAAATGTGAATTCATAAATACAAACATACACACATAGTCGTAAGTACATCCCATGAGACAAGAAGAGTAAATTTTTAGTAACTATGATTTATAGCTATATTTTGTCTATGAGCTTATGGTAACAGATGGTGAGAGGAAATAGAAAATCAGTGTGCACATTCATGTTTTTAAAAAGAGAAATGACATTAAATCAAGAAATTCAGAATGAGTGACCCATTTAAAATGCACTCATCTAAGTTTCTATGGAGGCATACTAATTATCATAATTTATCTTTCCTAGGGGGGAAAAATGGCATGACTTAAGTGAGATCCTCATGGTGTGATTATTTATATTTAACTGGAAGATATATGAACTCCACAAGCCAGCTTGAAAAATCTTCCTGCATCTCTCCAGCTTTCCTGACTGCTGTTAGTCCCCTTTATGAGCATGGACTCTTGGACTCACACATCCAAGACAAGTAGCTTGTCTATAACCTGGAGATCACTGGCCTTCCCCTATGGCCAGAATGATGTACTGTTTCACAGTGGTCAGATCTAAAGTCCTTGACAACAGTCTTAGGAAAATACTACACATTCTTTAAAATTGTGAAGTAAAAAGTATGCATTGCAAATCCCATCCAGAATATCTGCTTTGCTAAATATTAACTATTTTTATTGATGTGTTCATAAACTAATAGTTGTTCTTAAATATCGACTGGTTTCAAGTAAAAAAAATCCAAAAAATATATGAAACGCAAGTTATTTCTTCTGTCCCATGACATTTGTGATTTCTTATAAGCCATACAGATGACTTGAGGAGCCAAAGAACATAATTTATAAAAAGAAAAAATGTTGACTATATGTCCAACAATTACTGACAAGAGCTATTCAATATATGACTATCTGCAGAATTAAATATAACATAAGGTCAGTTGGTTGAAAGGGAATCAGAGTGAGCTGCAGCTATGTACTGAGAGGAGATGGGCCTGCTGGGGTGTGGTCACAGTGAGGAAGGATCCCAGGACAACAGCCTAACAAGGCAAACAATCAAGATGGAAAGATTCAATATATGCAACATGTGGATCCATCTCTTTTTCTGCCTCAATGATGAAAATGTACAAATAACATTTTTTCCTTCACCAGACCCAAGAAGAAGCAAGATTAAAGTAGAGATAAAACCACTAAACCAAAGAGCATGTAATGTGATGGAAGAAATAGGGAGTAATAAGGACAAAGTCTTCCTTACCGGCCCAAGAATAAGTTAAAATTCCTGTAGGTGACCTACACAAAGGCTTCCTAGTTTCTTAGGGGCCCTGCCTTCTGATATCTCGAGGCTGAACTCAACTGCCCTTGTAGAGAAGACGAAATCTTCATTTGGGGGGGTCGGTAAAGGGAAATGTGGGTCCCAACATGTGTAATTCTGTAAATGACAGGAATATAATAAACCACAACTGTTTGGGGTCTGACCTCCTCCAACCTCCCCCGTGCACGCCTATTTACATTGAGTTTCGGAGTACAGGAGGAAGGGACATGCAGTCATTCAGTGAGTAAACTTGACAAAGAGCTTCAAACTGAACCTGGTATGTTAGGAAAAGGCCAATCCATAGAGAGGGAAAGCTGTAACTTCCCATTCAAACACCACAGCCTGATAATCCCAAACAACCTTTCTCTCCTTTAACTCTCAGAATTTCTGATTGCAGTATTTTTGATATCATTGACAGAGCCCCTCCCTTGACCAAACTTCAGCCAGACTCCTCTAAATCCTCTTCCCAATGAGGCATCAACTTTTGGAATTTCATGTTCTTCTTTGCATCACTCAGATTTAGCAAGAATCCTGTCAAGTTGCTTTAGCCAAGATCCCCCACCCTCAGTATTCGGTCACCCTGGCCTGCCTTCAGCCAGAGTCCTATTAGATCTGTTCGACCAAGAATCCCCCATCTTACCCCTGAGGTTTCCTCTTAGTCATTTTCCACTCAGTGTGACACCTCATTGCACTCCTTGGCTATACATTCCCATTTTTCTCTGTTGTATTCGGGGTTCAGCCTAATCTCTCTCCCCTGCTGCAAAGCCCCAGCACAATGGTCCCTACTCCCATTGCACTAGTCATGAATAAAATCTGCCTGACCACTGTAGTAAGTGTCATGAATCATTTTTTTCTTTGACATCTTTCCACTAAAGCTTTGGATCTTCCATCCTCCATGAGAGAAGGCAACAAGAGCTTTGCTATCCTAATAGCAATCTCTTTAGGGCTTTATGACCCAGGTTAACAGGTGCAGACCTATCACTGAGCCCAGCTACCCAAGAGGCAAGACTTTGCAAGACAAGGCATCTGGATCTCCCAAATGTACTCAGAATATTTGGCACTATGTTAGATTAGAAAACCTCCAATAGATCCTTTATCCCAGCACAGATCACACCTTTTCTAAGTGACCCAAAAAGAATATCAGGCTATTGAAATACAAAAGGCAACATGACTGTATGTAAATCTCTGTGCTCAGTGGAATATGGTGGAAATTAATGTAGTAATCTTTCTGAGCATTAACCTTTCCCAATGAGATGTTTCCAATAATTGCTAACTAAATCCAGAGATTATCATGTCCCAAAATGAGACTTTGCTTCCTATGCAGATCTGTCATGCTCTTGCAAAGAAATCCCTTGTTCAACAAAATGTTTATCTATGAAAACAGGTCTTATTTTAGGCAAAGCTCCCTCAAAAACCACAATATAAATACTCCCTGTGATAGTCCTTTTAGAGAGATTTTGAGCATAAGATTCACAGTGATGGGAGTTAGTGAAATTAAAGCTTTAGCACAAAAAGTTTTTCAAAATGAGTCTAGTATATTGAATTTTAAAACTTAACCTTCTTCAGCAATTACAATTATAAAAGTTTTGGAAAGGCATTAGTCATATACATAGTTCTTGATCAGTATATTAGGAAAGAAAAATTAAGGAATGGTATGAATTTAGACATCTGTACAGATAAACTACATATCTATGTTAATACATAAATACATAATAATCTCAGGATTTGAGGGTTTTTTGATGTTATTTAATAAACTATTCCATGTTAAATAATCACATGACGAGATTAGGCAGCATTGATTAAAATACAAAGGTAAAAAATCATGGAAGCCATGAAGAAACCCTTTAGAATCATTCTAAACATCTTCATGACTCTGAAAAGTAGATATTGTTATTCCTAGTTTACATAAAAAGGGAATATTAGCCCTTTACATAAAGTGACAGCTAGACCAGGCCACAGAGCCTTGTGTGGGTTTAAAACTTGATGATATTGGTGTCTTAAAGTGCTCTACTCAGGACATAGGACCTGACCCAGTCTCTCTAATTGAAACTAGAGAGGGCACTGATGTTATGCACTTTCAGTAAAGGCATTCCTTTACTGAAAGGAATGAGAAAAACTTCTGTCAAACACAGATGGGACTAGACAAGTTACCTGGAGACCAGGAATGACCCAGACCTCCTACTCAGTCTGTGATCTCCTCATGTCACCAACATGGCATCAAAAGATCCAAGTATGGACTGAGGCCCAGGAAATCAGTAAAAACAAACATAAAATTGCTATATGGTAAGCAGTGAACATAGAGGAAGAGAGAGAGAGAAAAATTAATCCTACACAAAATAGGCTTGTAAATCAAAATTTAAAAAATTAAAATTTGGGGGGGAAAGATACCCAATAAAATCAACAATTACAACATTATTTTACTCCAGAGATAGTAGATTTTTATGGAATAATCTAATTAATGCTAAGAAACAAATAGTTTATTTTCTCAAATGGAACAAAAGTATGAAAGAAAAGCAGACAGAAATAAAACAAGAACATGAAGATAAGTAATCCACTCTATAACCTGGAAATGAAAAATATGTATGTAAATAAAAGAGTTAATAAATGGGATAATCTGTAAAATGAACACAAAGAGAGAATGAGTGAATCTGAAGATAGCACTGATGAATCCGTCCAGAGTTAGCATGGAGACCGACCAAGAGAAGATTAAAGTGAAGAATCTCTAGTCCACCTAAGAATGTTCGTGTTGCTGTTTTCTCGACTTACACTTCTCACCTCACGTTCCTGCCTCATTTGCACAGCTCTCACCTATGTCCCTGCTAAACTCACACCTAATCCTTGAAGACTGAAAAGCTTCAAGGAGAGAAAAAACATCCTTTGCTTTTCACACATGCTCTCTCAGCTAGAAGGTTCTAGAAGGAAGTGCAGGTCAATGTGGATGCACAAGCTAAGCAAAGGACAGAGAGCAGACCCTGGTGCCACTGTTAAGGGAGTCATGCTAGAGGAGAGACCTGGGTTCTTGGAAGTGAATAGGAGTGGCAGGGTTAGGGGACATTGTGTCCGGCATTTAGCACCTTCATCTTCTCATCTGGTGGGTTCAAGTTTAAGTAGCCAAAGGTGATGCTGTCCTATAAGAGCTAAGTAGTAAGATTGGACCTGGAGAGGAAAGTGTCTCCTTCTTTTCTTAAATGCTTTTACTTGCTATGTCCTTTCTTTAACATGCTTTTACAAATGTTCTGTTTCTTATCCTGTAGCTAATATAATCATGTCTTATTCTATAAGGCAGCAGTAGGCATCTCACTGATTGGGGCCAGAAAGGAAAAAAGGATCCTGAACGACACTGAGTGACAAGGCTTTCTCATCCCAGAAGGATATTAGTAGCTCCTCAGACCTTCTCTCCTCTCCTTGGTCTAGGTCACAAGGAGCCTCGGTAACATGTCAGAACAGCTACAGTTTGGTGATGTACAGCTGGCCACACTTCCCCAGGCCTGTTTCCATTCCATTCCATGAGGCAGCCTGGTTTCACAGAAAGGATGGTGGCCTGTAAGTCCTGAGACCTGTTTCCATCTCCAGTACACACCCAGTGACACCTCAGCAGAATCACATTCTGCCTTCAGACTCATTCTCCTATTCTGTGAAATGAACAATGTGTTACATCATTCCTAACGATCTCTTTCTCTCTCTCTACCAGCTCCCTCATGTTTCTCCAATAAAAAATTAATTTTCATTGATGGGACACCTTTGCTGTTATATGATTCAATTAATTTTAGTTTGCTCAACTTAAATGGTGATGCTATCTTTCTCATGTAACTAGGGGAGAACTAAGTCAGGTAATTAATGAAGTCACCTGCTTAGGACATAGCAGGTGTTCACTAAAATGATAGGTTTTACTATTTACATCTATTTGCTAATGATTAAAAAAAATTAAAACTTTATTTTAAAAAAAGGTGGCAGAGGTCTTTCCAGCCATGTTGAAAGAAGAGATACTTCAGATAGCCAGGAACTCTGAAATTAAAGACAGAAGACCCTGATTACAAAGGATGAACACAAAGGCAATGCCAGCCCAGTTGGGCAAGCAGGGGGAGCATGAATGTGGCAAGAGGTTCCAAGTTGCTCAGATTCAAGAAACATGTGAAAGATCCCTGATCTGAGAATCTTAGAGACACTCTAAGTTGGCAGAGAGGGAGTTGAGCTGCCCCTCCAGGGTCAAGATTTTAGGCTTCCCAGAGAGAATGTTTTTGTGTTGTCTGTCTATCCATTGTATCTGTAGTTCTCTCAGGATGCATGTGTATAAACGCACACATAACATATACTATTTGCACTGAGTGTTATACACAACTCATGAACCACTGGACATTATCTCAAAAACTAATGATATATTATACATTGGCTAATTGAATTTAAATTTAAAAAAGGAAAAGCATATACTATTTGTATATAAATATATATAATATTATAAAAATATTCATTAATATAAATATATAATCCTCCTTCCTCTATCTTTAAAATTCCAGTGTTTCTATCTGTCCCCAACCTTTCTAAATCCAATCTCTTCCAGCTCTGAGCTGGCTGATTTCTTTGGCTGCAATCTGTGGATATGAGTGAAATAAATTAGCACAGCTATGTTTGGAAGAAAATAATTTCACAACTATAGAGCAACACTTTTCCCCTCAAAGCTGTCTCTACTACCCAGTATCCTGCCAAAGCAGAAACAATATACCAGCACACCCAAAACCTCACGCTTCACTTTGGTAAAAATAGAAATAGGCTGCACAATGATTATACATAGTAAATTTTCTCGGGTTTGTGGTTTATTCATTGTGTTAGAAATGTTCTTTTAATAGTCAAAATTTTTCCTTACTGACCCCACCAAAAAAACAAGACTAATTAAGTCTGGATTATACAGCAGAAGCTGTGAGCCCTCTCATTTTATTTGCAAGCTGAAAATAAGAAATAAAGCCCATATGAGATGTCCACACATCTCAGGCTGGGAAGCTTTGATCCTTGTGCATTGGATTTTACATATTCATACTAGAAATAAAGTATCTTATAAATAAATGTCAAGCAATACCACTCTCCTTGAATGTTTAAGTGTGCTGCTCACTGCTGTCTGCTTTCTTAATTTGCAAAGAGAAGGAAAGTGGATATTTCTTTAGCATCCATCATGATATTTTCTCAAACCTGGAGCAGTCTTTCTTTTCACATTTTCATGTTTCTAAAATCAAAAACATCTTTTTAAAAAATTATTTACTTATTTTGGAGAAAGAGAATCAGCACAGAAGGGAGAAAGAGAAGAGAGAGAAAATCTCCAGCAGACTCCGCACTGAGCTCAGAGTTTGTCCCGAGGCTTGATCCCATGACCCTGAGATCATGACCTGAGGTGAAACCAAGAGTCAGATGCCCAACAAAATGAGCCACCCAGGTGTCCCTAAAATCAGAAAGTATCCTTACAACCAATCTACACATTTAAAACCCCTTTCACCTCCTTGCAATTAATAAATCTTGTGATTATCATAATCTGTGATACTTTAGAATTAAAAATGCACATTACAACAAAAATTATCACATAGGCTATTTTATTCAACCTTCTGAAACAAGTGCATGTATCCTTATTTTGCAGAAAGGGGAACCGAGATACATTATGGTTCATTAACTTACCCAAAGTAAAACTTACCCAAGATCATACAATCAATGTGGGGACCTATTTCACTGGAACCCACTTCTATCTTATTACTATTGCAGATCTACTACATTATAATATGGCACAGAAGAGGCACAGAAGAGATGTCTTCCAGAAATACTGCAGTTGAAAAGTCAGCCCTCTAAAAATAAGAAGTCCTATTCCCCACCATTTTTCTTCACTTTCTCCATGCATAAGTCACACAATAATGGAGGCTGAAAAGTTCCATGTTCTGCCTTCTGCAAGCTGGAGAACCAGGAAAGCCAGTGGTATAATTCATCCAAGTTTAAAGGCCTGAGAACCAGAAGTGCCAGTGTCTAAGGGCAGGAGAAGATGGATGTCCCAGTTCGAGCAAAGGGAGCAAATTCACCTTTCTTCTGGCTTTATGTTCTAGTCAGGCCCCCAAAGGAGTGGATGGTGACCTCCAGCACTGGTGAGGATGACCTTCTTTATCCAGTCTACTAATTCAAACCCCTTCCAGAAACACTCTTAAACACCTAGAAACAATGTTTATCAGCTATCTGGGTATCCTTTGTTTCAACAAACTTGACATGTAAAATTAACCATCACATCCCATTTCTCAAATTAGTGGGAATAAGTATAAAATGTATTCAAAGGTGATGCAACTTATTCTCTAAGTCAATTTACTATTACCTCCAAGTCAAAATATTTGTGTAGTTTTTGGCTATTTTATTATTAATCTTTTAATTGATTAGTGAGACATCTGAGAGACTGAAGACTACAAAAATTCTGAAGAATAAACTCTGTCCTGCTGCTGGGGAATGCTGTAAAGCCCCAACAGTTTCCTTTGACTAGTTTAGACTTTCTTGGTAAGGAAGTAGATGATAACATCGCACCATATTCCAGGCACCGAGAACGAACATCTGTTCGGGCTTATGGTTATTCCTATTTGGTGCAAGCTGTTTCCCAGAAGCAGCTGCCCTTATCACTCAAGTCTTTTTCCTGAAATCAACAAAACTCATAAACATTCCCCCCAAAGACTCATTTAATTCCTGCTGATGCTATTACAAAACCACAGTGTGCATTAATCGGTTTCATTAATTGAGTAATCATAGGAATGGAAAGTCAATAACTCACACACAGGTTTTGTGGCATCAGATTGTTTAATGCTAGAGATCTCAGTTTTTCCTTACTCATTGCAGAAGGATGTGAAGCACATTTGCAGTCTGTGAGTGCAGTTTTGCAAGTTGTCCCAGAAGAACCCAAATTTGAGGAAGTACCTTCTCCTTACAAGCATTAAGCTTTATAAAAAAAAATGACGGATGGGGGGCCAGTTTGCATGATAAATAATTAGCTAATAGATGCAAATTTATTCGCCCTGTGTGTACACCAACAAAATGTCACTTAAATACTTAAAAATATCTTGTCCAATTTCAATATTTATAGGGTAATCTAAGGATGAGAAGAATATTCAACTAAGCTCTCCAATTGAATGTTTAAAGGTCCAGGGCACCTGTCATCCAAAACATGGGGACGGAGGTAGGAGCATCAATTGAGAGCATTTCATCTTCCAGGGCCCTAAGGAAAGGGTCTGTTCATTCCCAAAGACAGCCAAGGTTCAAGGCTGAAAATCCTCCCTCTTAAGAAAGATTATTGTATTGATTCACAGGAAGAAACAAAACAAAACAAAACAAAAAAACCTTTTCCTGAGGCTCTAGTGTAGAAAAGTACAGAACACTAAGAACTTGGGATAGGTTAACAGAAGAGAAGAAAGGTATAAAGAGGAAAAATGGTAAAGGGGATCATTTAGAACTGCAACAATGATGCCTGGAAGGTAGGACAACAGCCCTGTTACTTGCTGTCCCTTGGGCAGAGACATAAGAACTGTGACCTCCCTCTTCTCCATGGGGTCAGGCTCTGTACCAGTCCATTGGCAGGGGCATAATCGAGGTCCAGAGAGTGGGATGAATGAAGAAGGATCATTCTCTACCCAGAAAATTGGACTATCAACACAGCTGGTCTGACTAACGAGCATAATCAGTATTTTTAAGTCAACGAACTAGATGCTGAGTTAGTACTGAATATTTCCTGTTCAGTTTCCTAAAACCAGACGCTGAGGCCTATGGAGATTAATCAACATTACTGTCATCAGACCTGCTTGTCACAGTCATTCGTTGTGGCATTAACAATGGCTTAATAAAAGACATCATAGATCCATGTTTATAAGAACGATTGGGAATTTATTGTTTAAATAATAGCCTTAACACTACAAGAAAAGCAAAATTAATCTAGTCAGAGATTAATAAAGAGTTGAATTATTCTTTTTACATAAACATATATCATTTTGGTATTTAATTTAAATGTATATAATTTTGTATGCATTTAAATATATTTAATATTTAAATAGGTTATAGGGGGACCTGGGTGGCTCAGTGGGTTAAGCCTCTGCCTTCAGCTCAGGTCATAATCTCAGGGTCCTGGGATTGAGCCCCACATCTGGCTCTCTGCTCAAGAGGGAGCCTGCTTCCCCCTCTCTCTCTCTGCCTACTTAGGATCTCTCCCTCTGTCAAGTAAATGAATGGATTCTTTAAAAAAATATATTTCAATATTTAAATAGATTATATAGGGTATATATATATACATATATATGTATATATATATGTAAATTTTAAAAGGTTAAATGACTCTTCTTCCAGTTGGAAAAAGGAAGAGAAATGTTTATTCCAAGAGTTAGCAAATAAACACTGAATTATTACTACATCAATACAAATAAGTTAGAGTCCCATTGTGATCTGATACAGAATGGAAATGGTGAGCTAGAGAAGCAGCTAAGAAGCAAAAAAGGAAGTTTAAAATGAGAAGGTAAGTGGGAATAGAGTACAGAACTAAGAATCCAAACACATATGAACAAAAAAGACTGTAGGAGACAAAGAGGAGAAAGGAAGAAGGTTAGGAACATAGGGAGAAAAATAACAAGGCGGTTGAGATGAAGACATGTAGAGTAAGAGCCAAAGGAGGAGGAAGAAATGTAGAGAGAGCAATAAAGAGAAAAATTAGATTGTTAATGCAGTGGATTCCTGCTTTTCATCGCTGAGCCAGTTGCTCACGTGTACCACAAATCTTTAAGTGTTTTGTCTCTTTCACCACACTGGGAAAGAAATATTGTTGGGTTTGGAATCATTATTTATTTATATGTGCAACAAATGACAGTTAAAGTCTCATGGCTATGGCATTGTTCTAGGCACTAGGAACAAGATATCCCTGATGCCTCATTCCATTTATTTCCTAAGGTCCCTAAAGTTGGAGGAAGGTATTTGCTGATTAAAACAACAAAGTTCATTTTAGACTGGCATCATATTTCATCTTATATGAATGAATGAGTAAATGAATGAATGAATGAATAAGAAACAGGTTCATTTTACCCAGATAATTTAGCTACTACGTGCCTTAAACAGAATTTTAACGCAGATTTGTCTAATCTAATCAATAATGAAAAATCCAAGTTCATATCGTCGGAGTTCTACATTTGAAGGGATAGTGGCTGAAAACGTTCCAAATTTGGAGAAAGGCATAAATCTAAGATTTTTAAAATCTAAGAGAACTCCATGTGGGATACGCTCAAAGAAATCCAGGTCAAGACACATCATAATTCAATGTCTAAGCACTAAAACAAAGAGGTATCTTGAAAGCACCCAGATAGAAACAAGGCTTTATCTATAGAGAAATACCAATTTGAATGATGGATTTCTCATCTGAAACATTGGAAGACAAAGAGAAGTGGCACAGTATTTTAAAAGCACTGAAATAAAAGAACTACTTAACAGAACTACTCTTAAAGAATGGCTAAAGAAAATTCTTCAAACAGAAAATAAATGCTAAATGTAGGAAACATAGAGTACCAAGAAGGAAAAATACAACAATGTAAGAACCAAAGTGGTTACCAGTCATTAGCCAAGAATAATCTAAAATAGATCATTCTTCTCCTGATGAATTTTCTAAATCTTATCTGAGGATTGAAATAAAAATTATAATACCATCTATATTGACCAGTTTGGACTGCTATAATAAAATATCACAGACTGAGTGGCTTAAACAACAGAAATTTATTTTCTCACATTCTTGGAGGCAGAAAAGTCCAAGATCAAGTTTTCACTGAGGATTCTCTTCCTGACTTACAGATGGCCCCTTTTCATTATGTCCTCACCTTGTCTGTCTTTTCCCTTCTCTCTTTCTTTCTTTCTTTTTTCTTTCTTTCTTTCTTTCGATTTTATTTATTAGAGAGAGAGAGAAAGAGCATGAGCAAGGAGAGGGACAGAGGGAGAGCAAAAGGGTTAAGAAACTCCCTACTGAACATGGAGCCCAACATGGGGCTTGATCCCAAGACTTTGAGATCATGACCAGAGCCAAAGTCAGACACTTAGCTGACTGAGCCACCCAGGCGCCCTCTCACATGGTCTTTCTTTAGCAAATGCCTGCAGGCAGGGGGCAGTTATGTAGAGAAAGCTCTCCCATGTCTCTTCTTATGACAACACTAATCCTATTCCATCAGGGCTTCCAGTCTTATGACCTCACGTAATCTTAATCACCACCTTATAGGTTCTATCTCTCCAAATGCTACACTGGGGGTTAAGATTTCACCTATGAACTTTGGGACGATACAAATATTCAGTCCATATCACTATCTGAAAGTCAAGACAATGGTTTTTCAATAGTGGAGATGCTTAAACGGAAGTGAGGTTTCTATGTTCCACTCAAGTGATATCATGTCGATATCAGTAGACTGTCATAAGTCACATGTATATTGTAATCCCAAGAGAAACCACTAAAAATCTATACAAAGAAATGCACTCAAAAACGCTTCAAGCAAGTCACAGTAGAAGCCTAAAAAATGTTCAAGAAACCTACAGCAAGGTAAAAGAAACAGAGGAAACAAAAAGAAAACAAATAATAAAAATTAGAAATATACCAATTAAGAAGCAGAGTTTGGCAGGGTGGATAAAAAAATTAAAGCACAAAATATGACTTGTACTTTAAAAAGGGGGAGGTGGAGTCCTCAGTGTGGAGATAATAAAAGACTTAAAAAAAAAAGAACTCAGATCTAATTCAATTTAAGCTATAAACTCTACCTTGTATGACCTCTCTGAAATCAATCTAACTATGCTTCTGATATTGATGACTGATATAGCAAATAAGGACCCAAAGTACAACTTGAACAACTTGTCTTCTACTGCCTCAACTGGTAGAGCTGATCTAATAAATATAGATTAAATACCGCGGCTGCTCATAGATGACTTTAAAGCACCCCTTTGAAAAGCAAAACATGAGGCAGCTGCTTGGTTAACATGTTCAAACACAAGTGATCTCATAGCATTTCTCCCTCAATTGTCCTAAAAATCTGATCATTTCAGAGTCTGGCAATGCCATTTCCAAGATTTTTGTCCATTTCTTCCCTTAGAAAATCTAAGGGCAGACACTAGCACACTCAGCATATCTGCAAAGGGGCAAAATGAAAAAGCCACAGCAGCTAATCTCAGTGGAATGAAGACACCTGACCAACTGACCCATGTACAGGTGAATTTTTTTTAATATTTTGAAATAAAGAAAGTTATTATTACCCCAAGCAGGTGAAGAAAATAAAAATAGCTTTAATTGGGATTATGCCATAACTACAGAGCATGTTGTAGATTTCCAAAGAAAAATGAAAAATACAGAGATGTAGAGCATTCCAAGAGAAATATGATTTTTCATGCCATGTCTGTATGATTTTCCAGAAGAAAATTGTAACTTCTTACCCTCTTAAGAAGTAAGCTGGTGACCTAGAAGTTGTAAAAAGGGCTTCTGGACCTATAGGTCATGGAAAGAAGTAATGAAGTGCACTAGGAAGAAAATTAAAAATGGAAGTAATCTCCAAAGAGACTCAGGAATCAATCTTAATTCTTTCTCTAACTCATTGTGAAACCCTGGACAGGTCATTTGTTCTCTCCAGACCATGAAGAAATAACAGTGAGGACACTCTGAAAAAAAAAAAATCAATGGATGCAACTGACTTTTGATATCTCAGGAGGAAATGCCTATCAGAGCATTTATATTTTTACAGGAAAAGCAAAACAAAAATAGGTGGCTTTTCTGCAAAGATCTCTGGAGAGCAGAAAAAAAAAGCCCTCCTTATTTCATAATGGCAAGGCAGATTGGAATGTTCAATGTCAGATTTCCAGATGGGCACTTTGGCAGTGAGCTGATAAATGGCCCAGAAATAGAGCCCTAGATACTCCCGACGGGAATACTCCAGCCACAGTGTGTGTCAAGGGAGGTGTATTTCTCCAAGTTTGCATTGTTTGACAAAAGAAAAGGTGGTTCTCTCAATCTAAAATGAGTTGATGCAACAAGATTAAAATAAATAAGTCCTGTACTTCTCCCTTCATCCTATCTAACATCAGGGTTTCTCTCTAAGAGACTCCTTATGGTTTTCTGAAGATGAAAGAGAAAAGCAGAGTCTACAGTCAGATTAAAAAGGCAAGAATATGATTTGACGTCTTGGATATCATTCCAGTGTTGGGCCAGTTATGTTATGTTCAGAAGTGAAACATTTCAAAACAAATAATGATGTTTTATGTCAATTATGCCTCAATAAAAAGAAATAAACATCAACCACACTGAAGAGATGATTATTTTAATCTGGAAATATAAAAAGTAAGGGATTTGGAAGTATGATGGGATTAGAGGTGAAGATTGAAGTCTGGGCCCAGAGTAGTAGAATGCAGGACATGAGCACTGTGTGGGCACCAAGAGACCTGTGAGAATTTAGGTACTCATGGTGGGCAAATGGTAAAAATTAAGTATTTCCAACTGACAAGTAGTCCATGGTGATGAGGGAGGACCCTGTCTTCCTTACACCCAATACCTGGGCCTTCTCCTTACCTCTAGACCTGCACCCCCTGACTCCTATCCCCATTATATGAAAAGCTCAGCTAAACTATGGGCTACAGAAATTTGTATGTGTTACCTTGAAACTTAACCATAATCTATGTCATTTCTATGGGGATGTACTTTATAAATTCCAAATGGTTCAAAAAAAACCCACAAAAAAACCACAAAAAATTGAAATGAATCTGTTGCAAAACTATTTCCGCAAAAACACACAACTCCAGAAATCCAAGTATGGCTTGTAACAACATGAAACATACATGTGTGATGGTACATTCACTTGGACACATCATTTAGCTCACAAGAGCAAGAGAAGAGGACATGTTTTATGTCCTCAGGGTATCTAGTCTTAACCAGGATTTCTATATTTTTACTCAAATTTTAATGGCATGCAAATTTCTATTAAAAAGTTTATATCCAAAGAAACCGCTGCAGCAAGAGAAAAGATTGGCCAAAAACCAAAGAAACAATAACCTTAAATTGAAATCCGCAATCTTCATTCTTTAAAAAATTCCAAACAATGGCATATTTTTTTTTAGCAGAACAGCTTTAAGGAACTGAATTGCCAACATAAGGCAAGAACTATCTTTGTTTTTTTCTCCTTTAATTTTATTACTAAAACTAATTACCCTGTCTGAGCCTAAAGAGGAAAGAAATCTCTCTCCATGGTATTAATCCAAATTTAAGTTTCCATAAAAAGTATGTTGGGGGTAGGAACCAATTTGATGTTATGTTTTTTATTTCCATAACATGGCATAAAATACAAAAGCTGTAAGATCAAGTTTATTTAAAAAAAACAATAATACTGTTAATGTTTGAAATTTAACATGTTATTAAAACAAAATCATTGTCAATCTCTATGACACATAAAAGATGAAGTTTTCTGGACTTTCCCCTCCCTCTGTTCCAACTAGAGTACACATTCCAAGTTGGTGTTCTTATTTTTTTAAGGAAATAATTAAATACAAAACTTCTGGGTTTAGATGGCCTAGCATGTCACAAACTCTGCTATAGTGCCTCTCCTGATTTCTCATTAAAATACCCACTGCAGACAAAGTTACAGCTTTGAATACTGAAAATAGCAGACAACCAATTCCCATAACCACTTATTTAGGTATTCACACATATTCGTGAATGTCTGCCAGGTGTCAAGGTCGATCGTGGTGATGGGAATACACTCATCAGACAGATACAATTAACTGTCCTTAGAAAGTTCACAGTCCAGGGAAAGGAGACAGACCCTAACATCTTGGGAGTGGTTCAATTAAATATAGTCATAAGATAACAGACTATGGAAAACCCATCTTCATGTGTGTGTGTGTGTATGTATGTGTATTTTTAATTTTTTATTTAAATGTGATTTAGTTTACATAGAGCGTATTATTAGTTTCAGGGGTAGAATTTAGTGATTCATTAGTTGCTTATAACACCCAGTGTTCGTTAGATCAAATGCCCTCCATCACCCAGTTACCCCATCCCCCCACCCACCTCCTCTCCAGCAACCCTCAGTTTTCTCCCTATCCTTGAGTCTCTTATGGTTTGCTTCCATCTGTGTTTTTATCTTCTTTTCTTTCCCTTCCCCCATGTTCATCTGTTTTATTTCTTCAATCCCACAAATTAGTGAAATAACATGGTATTTGTCTTTCTCTGACTGACTTGTTTCATTTAGCATAATATACTCTAATTCAATCCATATGGCTGCAAAGGGCAATATTACATTCTTTTTCATGGCTGAGTAATATTCCATTGTCTGTAAGAAAAACTCCTGTTCTGAAACAGTTCTGTTTGGTCAGTTAGGGTGTAGCTATGAAGATAATTTAATTCAACCCCCCCATTGGCCTCACTTATTCAAAACTGAAAGTCAAATAACTGATCTGTTATAGCATAGATCCTTTTTCTTTTCAAGAGCATTTATTCCTTCTCCCCCCATCCCTGCAGTCCATTAGTACCTATATACATTTGCAGATTGTAAGTCTGCTGTGCAACAGGGTCTGTGGTAGAAGAAATAATACCTTGCGGTCATGGCCAGCAGTGCTGTAGGTGAACTCCTGATGTAAGACCGAGAGTCATAGCTTAAAGCAGAGCTATAAATTGTTGCAGATACACTTAGCTATTCTAATGTATGAGGTGATGCACCAGCTGCACTGGGAAGCCTTTAAGAAGTACGAGTTCCAGATTTCACCTCCAGAGATTAAAATCCAGAAGAGGAGACAGAATCCAAGAAGCTATATGCTTTTAAAGTTTTTCAGAAGATTCTAATGAGCAGTCAAATTTGGAAAGCCTGACCCCTGGAGATAAATGTTATTTTCCAGAGTAAGAAAATTAGGCCAAGTAGGCAGTTTATCAGAAGTGCAGAAAATGATTAATGATCAAAACCTAAAATTTGGCTAGTGGCTTTGCACATTAATTCAAAATAGGACTTATAGCTATCTTAAGATCTGTAGCATCCAAGTACACAGATAAGGGGAAGAAAAATCTATGCTTCCTTCAAATAGGTAAACTCTGTGTCTGGAGACCTGTCCTCATTGACATATGAGAAAGCAAAGAGATACTGCCAATCTAGAGTCTATAAAATAACTCTGTAACACTAAAAAAGGAGAGAAATACCATGAAAGTTGAGAGGAAAAGCAAACCTCAGGAGGAAAAAAAAACTATAATAAACGGAACATGTCATAGAATATATTCGTCACCTCGGTAAAATAAAAGGAAACATGGCTCCTATGAAACATAATAGAAAGTCATAGGGGTTGAGTCTAGGAAAAGTTGAGATTAAAAAAGAAACTAAATAAACAAATGGGACTATATCAAACCAAAAAGCTTTTGAACAGCAAAGAAAACCATCACCAAAATGAAAAAGTAATCTATGAAATGGCAGAAGAGATTTTCAAATTATATAACTGATATGGGGTTAATATCCAAAGTATATAAATAACTCACAAAACTCAATATCACAAAAACAAACAATCCAATTTAAAAATGGACAGAGAACCTAGATAGGCATTTCTCCAAAGAAAACATACAAATAGCCAATAGACACATAAGAAGGTGCTCAACAGCACAAATGTTCCACCATTTTGAAAGACCATGAAGTCATCCTTTTGATTTATTTTTAAGTCCTGAATAATTTTTCTTAATCTTAGTAATAGTAAATAGTCTCTAAAATAAATAAGTGAATAAGCAAATAATCTCTTGATCACAAAGACACTGACCACAAATTCCTGGAAGGAATAAAGTAAAATCTTATTCCTTAGTGGTGGGTTTGTCAAGTCTGAATGAATTAGATTTTTGCTTAGACATAATTCCCTAGGCACAGCCCTGATTGTAAAATAAGATTCTCATTGAATATTTGAATATAATTATTTTGCTACTAAAAGAAAAGAGACTCAGTAAAAGTATTTTTTCATAAATTCTTACTGAATATGAAGAAGACAAGATCATTTAAAAGTGTTTTTATTTCTGTTATTAAATCTTAGCCTAATAATTTGAGGATTCATGATAAATCAAAAAGAAATCTAAAAGGCTTCCTCATTTTCCCACAAATTAAAAAAAATATAACATTAGAAGTAATACTGAAAAATTCTAGGACAATCACAATTAGTTTGCTATCATCAATTTATTTGATTTTGCTGGATCTTTAGTCAGTCTGCTTTCATAAAGTTCTCTGCTTCTAGACTATAAGTAGGCCTGAAAATATGATTTGTCCCCGGTACTATGTGACAACTGTTTAAGTAATGTCAGTTTAAAACCCACAACCAAGACTACTCTTTGAAGTATAAATAGTTAAGAGTACCTGACATAGTTTTTCCACAAGATTCTAAAACTGTCCATTGTCACTGAAGATTCCATTTATATTCTGTAGCTTCTAATAGCCTGCAGGAGAGCATGAGAGGAACTTGTTGATGGTAACAGTGAAAGCCACAGTAACCAACAACAATGAAATGAAGGAAAGTAAAACCTTCTATCAGGGTAGACAATGTGTAACTGTTCATAAGGACTTGAGTAATGTTTTCTTGTAGGAAAGGAAATATTATGTTTATTATTGGGGGAAGAAAACATGCGCAGCTTAGAACATGCTTCAGGACTTTGATTAATACATTAAGGGCTCCAAAGGATAAAGTAGACTGCATGGTACAACAGATGGGCCAAGTAAGCAGAGAGATGGAAATTCTAGGAAAGAACCAAATAATAAGTCTGGAGATCAAAAATACTGTAACATAAATGAAGAATGCTTTTGATAGACTTAATGAGTAGGTGGGACATGGCTAAGGAAAGAATCTCTGAGCTTGAGGATATCTTAAAAGTAACCTCCAAAACTGAAAACAAAAAGAAACAAAACAGAAGGAGAAAATGTCAAAACAAAATATCCAAAGTTCAAGAACTATGGTGTTCAAGAAAGGTGTAGCATATGCTTAATGGGGATACTAGGAGAAGAAGGAGAAAGAGAAGTAGGAAGAGAAGGAAAAGAGAAGAAAGACAGCAAAAATTAATATTAGATACCAAACCACAGATCCAGGAAGTTCACAGAACACCAAGCAGGGTAAAAGCAAATTAAGTAAATAAAAATAAAAATAAAAACTACACCTAAGTGTACCATTTTCAAACTAGAAAATTGAAGAAAAACTCCTGAAAAAAGTCAGAGAAAAGCATAGAGACTTTCTAAGACTTATAAAACTTGAGATTTGTCCGTAGACCTGCCTTTCAAGAAATGTTAAAAGAAGCTCTTTAGAGAGAAGGGAAATGATACAGGTTAACAAATGAGATCTACATTAAAAAAAGGAGAGCATTGAAGAAGGAATAAGTGAAAGTAAATTTAAAATGTTTATTTTTCTGGGGCGCCTGGGTGGCTCAGTGGGTTAAAGCGGCTGCCTTCAGCTCGGGTCATGATCCCAGGGTCATGGGATCGAGCCCCACATCGGGCTCTCTGCTCTGTGGACAGCCTGCTTTCTCCTCTGTCTCTCTCTGCCTCTCTGCCTACTTGTGATCTCTGTCTATCAAATGAATAAATAAAATCTTTAAAAAAAATGTTTATTTTTCTTATTCTGGATCTAACAGATAATAGTCTGTCCAAAATAATAGCAATAATATATTCAATTATGTTTGCTTATGTATAAATTAATTAAATACATATAAATATATAATATAAGTGTGATTTTTTTCATTTATATATGTGACATGAAATGATTGATAGCAATGATATAAGGGACAGGAGGGAAAAATTAAGACTGTTTTATTATAAGGTACTTACACTACCATGAAGGAATATAGTGATATTTTAAAGTGACATGGATTAGTTATAAATATATATTGCAAATACTAGGACAAGAATTTTAAAAAGTAAAAAGAACATAAGTGCAACTGATGTTAAGAAGAGAAAACAGAATCATAAAATATGCAAAAGCGTAAAAGGCAGGAAATGAGTGTTAAAC
>RCUC01115933.1:0-10622 GCA_003697995.1 Taxidea taxus jeffersonii | reverse complement strand
GGGGGGGCAGTTTGAATGCAGCAGTGACTGAAGAACTGTGCCACCCTCTCCTTCCATTTTCTTTCTTAGACTGACTTGAAAAAAATAGCAAGAGTTTTGTTTTAGAAACGGGATACAATTTATTGATGATTATGATTATGTATACCCTCAGTTGAGGAAGTGAAACCAGCTAACGTTTGTTTAGGGAGACATACATCATTAAGTAGTGTTTTACTTGTGCCAATTCATTTCATATTTGTAAAACTAACACCAACCATATGGTTTAGAGAGGTGGTTAAAGAGCTTGCATGCCAGAGGCTCTCTGTCATGTTTGATTCTTGGCTGTACCATCAACTAGGCATACAACTTCTGACAAATCCTTTAACCTTCCTTAACATTTCCTTTTAGAACTACAGAATGGGTATATAAAAGAACAAACCTATCACTTTTGTGGAATATTAGAAAAGGTTTATTACAATACCTGCCATACAACCAACAAGCATTTTCTGTGAGCTATATATTCTGTGAACTCGAGGGACTAAACAATTTTTTTCAAATCTCTAATTGAATCTATAGGTTAACGAGGTAATAATAATAGCTGCCATTTTTTAGTTCTTATTACTCAAGTTCCATAAAAAGGAACTTAGAAATTAGTCCAAACTCACACTCCTAGTTCATAACACAGCCAAGGTTGGGACTCAGGGATTAAGCAGTCACATCTATTTAATGTTAACATGACCATGATGGGAATATTATCCCCTTGTAGCTGAGGAAACTGAGGCTCAGTATATAGTAGTGTTGAAAGTAGATGTTTTGGATGAGGCTGGAGGCTGACTTCAAAACCCACCTTTTTTTTTTTTTCCCCAGACATGGTTCCTCTTTATGACATTGATCTTTCTCCTAAAGAAAACCAACAGATGTGGCTAAAAGGACATGAACTGAAAATAGCATTGACCACCATTTTATCCACATTGTGAGGGCTAAATCTTGCTATATTTTGATTGTCTTTTTGATAAAAGGATCCAAAAAGTTCTCTCCTTGGGGACTTTTCAGTCAAGGAGCTTTAATGTATAAATAGAAACACTGCAATAGATGCAATTTCTCTGCTTCACAGTATGATTACTATTAGGGTAATAGGTGCTACTCTCCCTCAAATAAGCAAGCTTTATTAGTTTATGGAGAAAACAAAAATTACTAGCCTAAGAAAAATTAAAATGGTGAGTAAAAAATCATCTCAGATTTCCACTTACCTAGATCCCTCCTAAAGACCAAAATGTTTTCCTGGAAGAGACCAAGCAAACCTAATTAGAGACAAGGAAAACTTAATTCTAAAATTTCATCATACTTACTTACTATCAGTGGACAGCTTTTGAGGCAGAAAAGGCAATTTCTACAGTGTTCAGCTGGGGCAGACCAGGAGTAGTGCTTTTACCCATGTGTTTCAGAAGCTGTCATTCAGGTTGTTAAAAGTGCCCTTAGAAGTACATTTCTATCCTTCTCAGGTAAATTATTTCTTTAAAGGCACCGAATGCAGCACCTTAATAATGCCCAGATAGGGTTCCTTCATTGACCAGCTGTAGTGATCAGCTCAGAAACACGGTTAAGTCTAGAGCCCTTTAGACTTTATATTGATTTCTGTTGGTGCTGTAGTAAATTATCACAGACTTGATGGTTTAAAAACAGCCCACATTTATTTTCTAACAGTTCTGGAAGTCCAAAATCCAGAATGGGTTTCACTGGGTTAAAATCAGTGTTGCCCTGGCTGGCTCTTTCTGAAGGCTCTTGGGGAGAATTCATTTACTTGCCTTTTCCAGTACTTAGAAACTGCTCTCATTTCTTGGATGCCCAGCCTTTATTTTGGTCTGTTTTGCTGTCATATCATCTCTGTCTCACCCTTTGCTTCCCTCTTATAAGAACATTTGTGATTACATTGAGATCCCACCTGGATAATCCAGGATAATTTTTCCATCTCAAAAAAAACTTAATCACATCTGCCTGTGGTGTAAGATGATTTGCTAGGAAAAGTGACAAGTCACAGGCTCTAAGGATTAGAATGTGGACATCTTTGGAGACCATTACTCAGCCAACTACAGATCCTGAAGGATAGGGACAAAAGTTGGATCTAGAGCAGACCTGCTGAATAGCAGGCTTCAGATAGTGAGGTCTTTCTGGAAGTGTACCTTACCCCGCCTTGCAGTATTTGTCTTTTGGGTAGTCCGGCATTTACCAGCAATAACAAAAGCACCATGAGGATTTTGATTTTATGCAAAGAATGAAACGAACAACTGAGAGAAACTCACTCACTTTAAAAAGCAATGCAGAATAAAGGATAGTTATATAAATTATCTGTAATTTCCAATGATTGAACGCTAGAATCTTTTTTGTGTTCAAGTATATAGGGCTTTCCATTAGGGCATTTTGTTGACTCTGACATTTTCAGAACGATTAACTTTGTTTCCACAGCTATTTTTCAAGGGCTAATAAGGAAAAGTAATAGAATTTAATTGAAAAATAAAACAGAATTGAGCCGAGAACATCTCAGTTAATGAGCAGTAAAGATCATATTGATTTCATTTTATAAATAACATTAACCCTCAATAGCAATTAATGCACAGACAGAATGTTTGTTTAAGTTATCTGATATGACAGGTTCAAACATTTAGAGTATTAATCTAGAAAACAATACTAGTATCCAGGAAGTCATTGATTTTTTTTCATCAGAATTAGAGTTGATAAAAACCCTTTCCTGTCTGCACATTAAACTCCACGTTGAAATCTGAAACCTTGTTGCAACTAAGGGAAAAAATTCTGACCAAAGGAAATATTTTAAATTGGTTTTCCTGTTGCAGAACCCATTAAACCTTTCACATTAGCATATCCATTCTAGAACACTTATGGTTATGATCAAAAAGAGAAGAAAAGAAAAACTGTTATAGTCAGCATATGAAAAACAAGTTCAATTGCAAAAACCACAACCACCAATATATGGTTGACAGTTTAAAATTTATCATGAATGATCTTACTCCAAAGACCACATCATATCCTACCACTATAATGAAAACCACTCTTCATTACTACCCCAGAAGTCACTGTCTTTTGCTACCTCCTGATACTCCCAGTTTCTCCAAAGGACTCATGACTTAATTGTTTGTTTATAAGTGTTGACCATTTTTAAGATTGAAGCAAAATAAGCAATCAATTGGCCGTGAAAAATAACCCACCTTTGTTTTTTTCTTGGATCCTTTGAACAGAACATTTTCAAGCTCCTGCTTTTCCTGGCTTCTAAAATGTTTTACATCTAAGCAATGGATCAGAAATGGGATTGATATGATTCTTAAAGCAATGTAAATATTCTGCTACAGATTAATTTTATGGATAGCTTTAAAATATGACCAATGAATGCCCAGAAAACCTGATACAAGTTATCACATACTGAGCCAGGCAAAGAAAACACTATGTAGACTGAAAGCAACGCATGAGTATATAGAAAAATACAACAAACATTTTGAAACATGTATTGCATGTTGAAAAATTGGGTTTCACTATCTTTTGATCAGCACAATGGACATAAAGATGATCTATTAACAAATATTGACTTTAAAGATCTCAAAGGAAAAGATAATCACATCGAGAAGTAGATAAAATACAATATGATGTCTACTACAGCAAAAGGGAAATTTAGTTAAGAATTTTTGTGGTCTAAAGAGATCAGCTGAAGAAAGCAGTGACATACAACTGAGTATTGAAAGATAAGTTTTCAATGAGAAAAAGGAAAGGGATTCCATCAGGGGAAAAGGAATGAACAAAGAGAGATCATGGAAAAGATAGTATGAGGTTTGTGTGGCATAGGCATGAGAGATGGGTGGAAATAACTGTACATTGGTAAATTGGGAGATCACTTCATGAGAAGTGTGGTAAGACTTTTGTGCCATATTAAAGAACCTGAGAACAATTCTCTAGGATAATTTATATTTAGAATGAATATAAAGCAGGAGAATTTCATAATTGTATCTATTTTTTTAAAATATATTTAGGGAAATCTAAGAAGTAAAGTTTGAAGGCAGGCAGATTGGTGGTGGAAAAGGAAGTTAGGAACATAGTCAAGACAAGCTAGACTAAGGAAATGGCAGTGGGAAGACTGTGATGCAAAAGATACTTTGGGAATAGAGTAACCAAAGGTAGATGAAAGAAGAATAGTTTTCCAGGATGATTCTGAAGTGTCTGCTTAGGAAAACCAGGTAGATGGAAGCTCTAATGGCCAGAGTAAGGAAGGCGAATGGAAAAAACAGAGAAGAGACTTATTTGGTAGCAGAAGGTCTGGACCTGGATATGTTAGCCAGAAGTAGCTGAAGCCATGGGAGCCAATGAGAACATATTAAAGAAATAACTGTTGAATTTCATAATTATTTACCTTATACTGGGAAGGAACATAGTGTAGTGAAAAATATATCATTGTAGAACTCTTACAGAAATATCTACTAGGAATACTTAATTACAAATTTCTGAAAAGCAAATTTTCAAGATGTATCAAGCATCTTCTAGGAATTTCACTTGTAAGCATTTATCCTAAAGAATAACCAAAAATTATGACCAGGACTTTATTTTCAAAAAAGACCATTACAAACATTTCAATAGTTAAATACCAGAAACCATGTTGATGGTCAACAAAGGAATGGCTAAACTTTATGTACAGTTAAACACTATACCATAGCTAAAAATCATGCTTTTTAAGTAATATTTAAGACCACAGAAAATCCTTATTATGATAAATGTGTGACATGATATAGCTGACTTATTATGTAATACTATTCAAGTCCAGAAAAATTTTTACAAGGTAGTAGAGTTATGGGTAATTTTTATTTCCTTCTTTACATTTTATATATTGACTACCTCTTATATCAAAACCACAATTTCTTTCATGAATAGGAAAAAATTTTTAAGTAAATAGAAAAATATATGTAGATATGTAGTTATGCAATATGAGGAGGAGGAGGAAAAATGAAGTAAATGAACTTGAAAGAAATGTGAAGATTCTGAAGGACAACCTAACAAACAAGTATTAAAAAAGGCAACAAAATGAAATTGGGTCAACAACCAGATGGGGGTCTAAGTTTTTTTCCCCTAGACTTTTCAAATTTAAAAAAAAATGCACATTTTGTTGTTGAATAAAGACAGCTATTCCAATGTAGCTTACCATAGGAAGAGAATATATTGATTCTCCCTACAACACCTGAGGTGGTTATTTTATATTACATAATTACAATTTCCATTTTGAAATTTTTTTAAAAAGGGAAAGAAAAAGAAGATAAAGCCAAGATGATTAAAGCCACCACTCTCATATTCCTGACTAAATTTAATATCCTTTTATGGTAGTTAATCAACACTGATTGCGAGACTGGTGAATATTTGCTGACTATATATTGGCAAATTCCCATTCACTATTTGCTAAGTCAATTGAGAATATCCCAGTGCCTAAATATCATAAAACAAAATGATCTGTGGAAATTTAACATCAAGATTTGGATAAAGTTTTACCCTTCCTACCTTAAAAAAAAAATCTGATTACTTTTATTACCAGTGGCACCAGGCTACATCAGAAGGAAATGAGCCAATATAGTGAAAAAAGTGATTCATTTTTGCTGAGAGCTTTCTTATGTTTTGTAGTCTTATGTCCAAGAATACTTTTGATTTGTATCTCTTTTTTTATATTTCATATGCAATTGCTTCCCTCTTAGATTTTATTCTCTTCTTTTTTTTTTAAGATTTTATTCATTTATTTGACAGACAGAGATCACAAGTAGTCAGAGAGGCAGGCAAAGAGAGAGAGGAGGAAACAGGCTCCCCGCCGATTAGAGAGCCCAATGCGGGACTTGATCCCAGGACCCTGAGATCATGACCTGAGCTGAAGGCAGAGACTTAACCCACTGAGCCACCCAGGCGCCCTTAGATTTTATTCTCTTCTATAATCCAACAGGTAATAACTAATTAACATGTATTATAAGAATGGACAGACCAGTTAAAGAGGCAAGATGTGGATACTAAATAATTGGGGGACTATGCAAAACAAAACTAACAGAATGCTTAGAAAAATCTTTCTTCTTCTACAGATGACATGATCTATAAACATTTATTGAAGAAATGAACAAAAGTAATACTATAATAGGTATTGCGTATACTAAATTAGAGAAGAGAGGTAGAAATCAAGGCTAAAGAAGCAATGGAAGGCAAGGACAGGACATGCAAAAGCAAGAAGTCATGCTAGTTAAGGAAGCAGTGTTGAGCAAAGCTCAGAGGCAGGTCATTGAGGAGACTCCCTGGGACAGGGACTTATGAAGAGCAGGAAAGGTGAACTTGAATAAATGAACTACTTCTTTAAAGGTAATCTAGACTGGGAGGCTAGGACTTTGGAGTTGAGAAATAGGCTACTGGAAATCCCCTGGAAGCTCTTGACCAACAAAACAAGATGTTAAAGGCAGCATTTGGTGAAGGTAGATTGAATTGGAGCCAAAATGAGGTGAAAGATAGAAAAGAGAGTCAGAAGACTTACATCCCTTACCTGGGGCAGAGATGAGAAGAGCACAGGTTAGGGGTATCTAATAAAGATAAGGCAAAACACCAGGAGATGTTTTAAAAGAAGAATGAGTTGATTTATTTATTTGGATATATGGAATAAAAATACAGAAAATACCTTCAATTTTCAAGTATGGTTTCCTAGAACAATTATGATTTACTAAGTGAAGAAGTTCCATAAAAGCCATCACAGCCTAATCAAGAGTCAAGGGTACCAACAAAGTAAAGGCAACAATATTTTACAAAATAACTCGACAGTTTAGAAGAAAACACCCAAGGTGCTAAGCTGGAAAATATTAGAACTTAGACTTTCTTATGCTTACTTTATGCTTTAGTATTTAAATTGCTTTGAATTGCATATGGAAGGTGGGGAGGAAGGGGTCATTAATTCTTTTCAGTTTTCAGAGACGAGCATGTATGACATAAGTTAACTGGGTCTGAGGCATAATGAGCTGAGATGAGAATGTGGATATTCAATTAGATCCAGCAGGCCATTGATAATATGGTTCTGGAGTATGTATGGTCAGGGCTGAGAATGTAAAATGGGTAAACATTTAATTTTCAGAGATGATAACTCCACCATGCAAAAAATACATATATTTTTTCATATTTCACTTTACTCTTTGATTATGTCTATTGATGTGTTTATGGTTGCAATAATTATTGTATGGAATATTATGTAGAATTTTGTATTCTGGATTTTTTTCTTTATGTTCTCTCAAGCAGTTCCCCATAATTCTATAGTCTTCACAAAAAAATTAGCTGCATGATATTCCATCAAGTAGTTGCATCTCAACAACTATGTTTAATAGTTGTTAAACATCTATGTTTAATTTTTCTCCACCATAGAGGATAATGCAATATTAAACATCTTTATACATATATCATTTTTTCTATTGAATTAGCATTCATGATAAGTTGCCTAGATACCTAATCAAATGATATAAAAAAACCTGTAATTCTTGATTTCCATGTTGCTTTCTAACTTTTTTTTCTATTCATGAAATAGTTACATGTACTTTATTAAAATAAACTTTCTAGCACTATATAAGGGAGAAAAACATATTCTGTACCACCTTGACTCCCAAAAGTAATCACTGTCAAAACTTTTACTTGTCTTCCAAATTATTTTTCTTCTCAATACGTATACTAATATATAATATTACTAATTTATATGAAATTTTTATCATAATCAATCCTTTATTTTCCTTAATGGAGGCATAGGATATTTCTGCCATAATTTATTTATCCATTCCCCTCTTGATGGATAACTGTTTGTTATCCTTTGCCACTAGAAACAATGTTGTAATAAATGTGTGTGTCCACACATGCATATGTGAGTGTTTAAAGGAGAATTCACAGAAGCTGTATTAAAAGGCATGAAGATGGGGCGCCTGGGTGACTCAGTGGGTTAAAGCCTCTGCTTTCAGCTCAGGTCATGATCCCAGAGTCCTGGAATCGAGCCCCGCATCGGGCTCTCTACTTGGTGGGGAGCCTGCTTCCCCTCTCTCTCTGCCTGCCTCTCTGCCTACTTGTGATCTCTCCCTCACTCTCTGTCAAATAAATAAATAAACACTTTTTAAAAAAGCATGAAGATATTTAAATCTAATAGATGATCTGAAATTGTGTTAAAAAATATTGCCTAAGAGAAAGAAACCAGTCACAAAAGACCATACACTGTATGATTTCATTCCTGTGAAATGTCCACAATGGGAAAATCCCATAGTTATAGAAGCAGATTAATGATGCCTGGAGCTGGGGGCTAGTAGGAGAAAAGTCTACTGATGAGTATAGGGTTTCTCGTTGGGGATATGATTACACAATTCTATGGGTATACTAAAACCACTGAATTGTAAAAGAAAACAAACAAAAAACTGTATTGCTTCCCCAAAAGTGATTTCCAAAGCTATCTGAACACTATTTTTGCCTTGTTCCCATGGAAGACTGTCCCACAATATACCTTCATGGCCCTCTTAGAGGTGGCTTTTTTTTCTCTTCCGTTACCTCTAATACCATTGGGACTACATATATATGTCCTCTTTGCTTCTCACTCCGTTCTAGTCCTTTCTCCCTCTTTCTTAAAAACAAAACGAAGCAAATCAACAAGCAAAAATAAGTTATCACTTTCTTCAACACTAATTCTGTCCTTACTCTGTGATGTTACATCCACATCGAAGATCCTTCTAATACCTTACTTTCTCAATATTCTCACCTAATAATTATGTTCTCAACTTATCTCCTAATTATGCCCTAGACCTTGTCACATCAATAGCTGTTATCCACCCATAATTTCAAGTTCAAGCAGCCCACTCTTCAAACTGGACCAACTCCCTAACTCCCTCCAGAACCCATGATTCCAGTGATTTTCAGCCTCACAGAAACAAAAAAAAAAAAAAACACCTCTACCCCTTAGCACTCCTGCCTTCCATTCTCTTTTTTCCCCACTATAAATTCCATGTTTATCTCACTATAAGAATTATAAAGCATTGCCTTAGCCCTTAATTTCTTTGTTTCTCTTCATCATCCTTAGAAAAACTACCATGCACTTTAATACAATTCACTATCTGCTTTGTACTTTGTGCCTCCTGTACTTTCCTGGGCTGAGATGATGACTTTGTAATTTCACTGAGAAAATAGAACACCTCCGAAGAGAAGTTTTAAAAGCACCCATCACTTCATCTACACCCTGCCAGTATCGGTGCCTGTGTTATATTCTGTCTTCCTTTGCAGTGCTATAGAATAGATGGACTGTCTCTTCTCCTGTCCAGAGCCAACTGCTCCATCATATGCCCAATACCAAATTTTCTCATGTACTCAAGGATATTGTTTCAGTAAATCTCCCCTTTTCTGCCTATAGCAATGGTTCCCCTAACTCTACTAAAGATAGCTCCATTAAAGATTCCTCTCAATACACAAGCGTGCAAGTATTTCTTCCATTAATTTTTTGTAAAAAAAACCAAAAAACAAAGCAACAACAACAAAAACTCAATTCCCTCTCACTACCATCTCCTTATTTTTCTCCTTTGGAGCAAAACTTCTCCATACTTTCCTATACTCAGTCTCAAATGCCTCTCCTCCCATTAACTTATCTCTCATCCATCAAGCTTTTGCCTTCAATAAAGCCAGGTCTAAAAAGATCTCACCATGCTGATCAGATGGTCAATTCACATATTAGTGTTAAATTTGCCTATTAATAGTGCTAAAACTAGTTGACAATTCATTTCTTTCTGAAACACATTCTTCATGTGGCTTCTGGAACACCACTGTTTCCTGGGATCTTCCTACCCCTGGACATCTTTCTTAGCCCCTTTTACTAGGTCTTTATCTTCCTATATCCCTGATACTTAAGATCCGAGGGTCTCTGTCTTTGGACTTCTTCACATCTTGATCTACATTCACTCTTTTGGTGCTTTCATGTAATCTCATGACTTTAAAAATAAGCTTATATCTTCCAAATGCCATCTTCCATTGAGTTCTTCTTGAATGCTCTGTTTAGAATTACAACCCCACTCTATCCCACATCTTGGCACTCCTTACTCACTCCTTACTCCTTACTCACTGTCTCTCCCTTCCTGCTTTAATGTTTGCCATATTTCTTATCACACAGATTTTGTATTATTTAGTTCATATTCTATATATTCTATATATTCTATATACCTGACTCCACTGCAGTGTAAACTAAATGAAAACAGGGATTTTTTGGTGTGTGTTCACTGATTTCTTTCCAGTGTCTTGAATAGTTTCTGTTACAGTATGTTCTCAATAAATATATGTTGAATAAATGAATGAATGAGTGAATGGCTGCTTAAAATAATGTATAAATGTGCCAGTTTCATTATAACATCACCAAGTCAGAGTGCTCCCATTTTTAAAAAACTGTTTACTCAGTAAATTTTTTTTTAAGATTTTATTTGTTTATTTGACAGAGATCACAAGTAGGCAGAGAGAGGGAGGAGGAAGCAGGCTCCCCACTGAGCAAAGAGCCCGACGCGGGGCTGGATCCCAGGACCCTGAGATCATGACCTGAGCGGAAGGCAAAGGCTTTAATCCACTGAGCCACCCAGGTGCCCCTA
>RCUC01115932.1:0-13575 GCA_003697995.1 Taxidea taxus jeffersonii | reverse complement strand
AAAAAAAAAAAAAAAGAACCTGCCTTCAGCAAAGCAAAATGTGCTGGGAGCCAAATAAAAAGGCACAACTAGCAGCATTACTAAGCCCAAATACTGAGCCACCTTGTGCCAGCAACCTGCTGTGGTCTTTCCCTGCCACCCTCCACCTTGTCCCCTGAGAGCTGTCTCACTCTCCTGACCTGCCTGTGTTTGGATCTCTGCTGGCTTCCAGAACCTTAGGGTTCTAGGTCCCTGCTAACACTGCGGTTCCTTCTCTCCATGGCTCAGCAATCCTGCTGAAATGAAAGCCTGCTAGAGAATCCCTGATGCCCTAATCCGCCTCTCACCCTCCCAATGTGGGCCCCACCCCAGCTGACACAGCCCAGCCCAGGCTTCCTAGGGGGATTCACCGTACCCAGGGAACTTGGAGGAGGAGGAGGCAAGGAGGGAGAGGGAAGAAGAAGGCTTCCCTGGGGATTACATTTGGGCTGAGGCTTACACACTAATTTGCTCTGGTCACAGCGGCTACAAACACAAAAGACGAGCCCACCCAAGGCAGAAACACTCTCTAGGAATGAAGCCAGGGCCTTGGGGAGTGACATTAACTCTTCCAGGCCTCCACTGAGAGAATGACAGCAGGTCAGCTCACATTACAAAAAACCCATCTGCTTGCTCGGCATGCTCCTGCCTGGAGTTGCAGGAGAGTAAAAAAATAGTGTCATAGCCATGCTGTGTGACAGCACCCCCTCCCAACGTTTCCATGCTCAGCAGACCTCCCAGAGTTGCTTAGAAATTCGAGGCTTGCTCCTAGCCACTGCCCTGGCCCATTTTCAGTGCCACTGCTCCAAATATTAGTCACTCTCCCCTATCTCCATCCCCTCCACACTCAGCTGAGGAGTTGACCTCTTTCCTACAAAGAAAATCCATTTATTCAGTCAACAAACATCTACTAAGGGCCTACTGTGTGCTAGAGCTGCAGGATAAAGCAGGAGTGGTTCTTGCCCTCACAGGAGAGTCAGAGAAATCCAGATGGAAATCCAGACAGGCAAGGCACAGAGACCAACAGGCTGGTAACTAAAATGGCTAGGAAGGAGCCAGCTTCAAGAGCCCTGAGCCCTGAGCCCTGACCGTGCTCACCACCACTCACCTAGCCCAACACTGGTGCCCGGCATTGTGTCCCAACTCTTCCTCTGGGCATTCCCTGTTAGCATGTCCATTGTTCCTTCCTTTCCCCACAGTTTAGATCTCTCATTCTCCTCCTCCTACCCTCTCATGGAGGCTCCTTGAAGACAGCAAGCCTGGTCTGCACCCCCTGCCCCCTCACGGCCCTTTCTAGTCTCTCCTTCCCTTTCCTATCCAACCTCTTGAAAGAGCAGTCTACTTTTCAACTCATGTGTCTGTGTCTGTTGTCAGTCTGTCCTTTGTCTCCACAAATCAAGGAAACTGTTCTTGTTGAGGCCACCTATAACCTCTTACTGGCCAAACCCAGTGGTTTCTTTTCAGTTCTGGTCCTACTCCGCCCACACCACACTAGGCTCCTGTTGCTTTCCCTGTTGTGGTATACATACTCATATAGCAGAAGAGCCAAACACATCCAAAGTTTAGAAAAAGGAGAGACAGGGCACCTGGGTGGCTCAGTGGGTTAAAGCCTCTGCCTTCGGCTCGGGTCGTGATCCCAGGGTCCTGGGATCAAGTCCTGCATCGGGCTCTCTGCTCAGCAGGGAGCCTGTTTCCCTTCCTCTCTCTCTGCTTGCCTCTCTGCCTACTTGTGATCTCCGTCTGTCAAATAAATAAATAAAATCTTAAAAAAAAAAAAAAAAGGAAAGACTGGGAGACCCCTATCCCAGCCAGATATTTGTCCACATGTAAACAAAAGTAGGATTTATGTACTGGATTAAGAGTTTAGATTAGGGTCGCCTGGGTGGCTCAGTGGGTTAAGTCGCTGCCTTCGGCTTGGGTTGTGATCTCGGGGTCCTGGGATTGAGCCCCACATTGGGCTCTCTGCTCAGCGGGGACCCTGCTTCCCCCTCTCTCTCTGTCTGCCTCTCTGCCTACTTGTGACTTCTGTCTCTGTCAAACAAACAAACAAATAAATAAAACCTTTAAAAAAAAAAAGAGTTTAGATTAAAAAAAAAAAAAGGGTGCTGGGTAGCTCAGTTGGTTAAGCAACTGCCTCCAGCTCGGGTCATAATCCTGGAGTCCTGGGATCCAGTCTGGCATCGTGCTTCTCCCGCTGACCTCTCTCCTCTCATGCTCAATCTCTCTCTCTCAAATAAATAAACAAAATCTTAAAAAAAAAAAAAAAAGAAAAGAAAAGAGAGACACCTGGTGCCTCATTCCATTAAGCATCTGCCTTAGGCTCAGGTCATGATTCTGGGATGAAGTCCTGCATTGGGTTCCTTGCTCAGCACGGAGCCTGCTTCTCCCTCTCCCTCTGCCTCTGCCTGCCCCTCCCCTGACTATGCCCCTCCCCAACAAATAAATAAAATATTTAAAAATAAATAAATAAATAATTTTAAAGACATGAAAAACAATACATCCCCTTGTACAATCTCCATCCCAGCACCTGATTTCTGGCAATAAGGCTTGTGGGGAATACACCTAGCCCTGGCACCTCACAGGGGCCACGCTCCTGGACATTTCCGCTGCATCTGGACTGTGAGTCTATCAGGACTGTGGCTTGAGTCTCTGGAGTGATGATCTGTTTCTGGTCCACAGAAATGTTTGTCTTATTTGAGTGCACATCCAAATCTGAATTTTCTCCTTCTACACTCTACGTATGTACTGTTGCCTTGGGGCTTCCAAGCATGAACTTTCAGTCCCAGTTCTCTTGCTCAATGAGAGATTCTGCTGAAGCACAAGTTAGATCCTGTTACTTCCACACTCCTAAATCTGCAATGGCTCCCACCTCCTTCACAGTAAAGCCTTGGTCTTTATCACAGCTGGCAAGGTGGCACACGATATAAGCCCCCATTGTTCTTCTGAGCCCTTCTCTTATTCTTTCCACCCTAGCCCCTGGAGCACTCCCAACACAGTCCTTCCTCTACCTGGTATGTTCTTCCCCAGATACTCACACAGCTCTTCCCTCAGTCTCTGAGTTTTTTCTCAAAAGTCACCTTCTCAGTGAAATGGCCCTCCCTAGCCACCATATTGACAATATAACACTCCCTACATTTCCTATTCTTCTTCCCTTTTTTCCCTTTTTTCCCAAGCCCTTGCCAATTATGCTTGCTATGCTAGCATTTGCTTCTAACATACTGTTTATTTCATTTTTCTTATTTGTCTTCTGTCTTTCCTACTATCTCGAGCCCCATGAGGATAGGGATTTGGGGCTGTTTTGCTCACTCATGAATCCTCAAGGCCTGAACACTCAGTCGGCCCACAATAAATATTGGTTGGATGAAATTGCTGGGTTCATTTAACAAAAATCATGCATGCCCTTGACTCCTCAACAGTATATACAGCTCTTCTTTCTTCATGTTCCAAGGAGATGGCCATGCCACTATTTAGTCATTTCCCTATGTCCTTATCTCTTGAAAACTCTTTCCTCCTTTGGCTTTTACAACTCTCCTACCAATTCTGTGTCCATTCCTTCCTCTTCTCCTCCATGAGCTGTTCCTTCACTCACCCTTCGCAGGACTGAGATTTGCCAAGGATCTACCTCCCTCCCACTCTCCCACGTCTTCTCTCTGGAGGGGCTCGCCCACACCTTCAAGTCAGGCATCATCTAGAAGCTCAGGACTCCCATAGCTCCAGCCCAGATGCCTCTCTTGAGCTCCAGGTCCTCATTTGCAGCTACTTCCCAGGTGACCCCAAACAACCCTTAACATAAAAGTTCAGCTTGTCCAAACTCAATTTGCACTTTCCCCTTCTTTAATCTTTCTGGTCTCAGGAAATGGCAACATTGTTTCCCTCTTCTCACACCATTGAATGCTCCCATTCCCTCACCTCTGCAGGAAGTGCCACCAAAATATGCATCCTCAGAAACTTCTCCACGGCTAGACTCTCTTCTCCATCCCTCCTGCCTCTGCCTTCATCCAGGGCTTTTCCAGATCCCAATCAGTCTCCCTGACATGACTCCCTCCAGCTCATTCTCCACACCCCACCTGATAGCATCCTCAGAAGCACTCTGGCCACACGTGGGTTCCAGGCTACCCACAGAGAACATTTTTGAAGCAGGAGTATAATCCTTCATAAGAAGGCAGATGAGATCCTGCCTTTAAGCTCAGAGTCAGAAGATAGCCACTGGGCACGTAATAAGAGTAGATGGAGATGTGTCACAGTAGGGAAAGCAGAGAATATGAGGGTAGCACAAGTTGATGGGGGGCGCAGACTTACCAAAGGGGCAAGGGGATCACCTTGAGGAACAGGCACAGAGTAGAAGATGAGCAGGAGTAACCAGGCTGTAACAAAATCTGTGCGGGTTGCAGGTGGGGATGGAGAAATAGTCTGGGGTGAAGAAATAGATTCAGAGAAAGCAAGACCCCTTGCGGGACAGAGAAGAGCTAGAGGTCAGGGAAGAATGCTGAGACTCCCAGTTCATTTCCATCTCTACACTTTCTAAGAGCCCAGGATAATAACTATAAGTAAAAATTGTAAAGTACAGTCTTTTCTTCATCAGTACAAGAAAGAAGAGGAGGAGATTTCTGCAAGATTTCAGCACATTTCTATAAGGCAGCAGGTAGAAGAATTCGAGCTTGGGGGTGAAGCAGAGTGGGAGAGGACCAGAAACCTCCCAGAGGGGGTTATACCCACCGGCTCACACAGCCTCCTAGCCTCTGTCCTCAGAGACTGCTGAAGTCACAGAAAGCACCAGAAGAGGAGCTAAAAGCCAGAGGTTAACTGACCACCTGCATATTGAATACTTTTCCCGGTCAACCTCCCCAAGTGTGGATCTAGGTAAATTTTAAAGGACCCACACCTAGACAACAACCTAGTGATAGGTCAGAGTTTATGGATTAAGAAAAGATACCAAAAATTCCCTTAAATGAAAGAAAAAAAAATAAGGCCCCATTCTGACAAGAAAATGTCAGAATGGCATTAGACTTCTCAATAGCAATACTTGTTGCTCGGACAAAAATGGAGCATGTCTTCAAAGTTTTCATGGAAAACTATTTTCAACCCAGACTTCCATACCAAATGAACCTGTCAGTTCAGCATAAAGGAGGATAAAGAAATGTTCAGGGTGCCTGGGTGACTCAGTGGGTTAAGCCTCTGCCTTCGGCTCAGGTCATGATCTCAGGGTCCTGGGATCGAGCCCCACATTGGGCTCTCTGCTCAGCAGGGAGCCTGCATCCTCTGCCCCTGCCTGACTCTCTGCCTACTTGTGATCTCTGTCTGTCAAATAAATAAATAAAATCTTAAAAAAAAAAAAAAAGAAATGTCAGACATTTCAAAAGGTAAAAAGGCTTACTTCATAGTGGGTGTGGGGAAAAAAGAGATATAAGATCCATGAAGTTAAGTCAAAATCCTTAGTCTTCAATTGGATTTAGAAATTTCAGTGTTAAGTCATGATGTATTTTTCCTTTCCAAAAATGCATTTCTCTGGGTGCCTATCTGGCTCAGTTGGTTAAGTGTCTGTGTTTGGCTCAGGTCAGGGCCCTGGGATTGAGCCTGGTCAGGCTCCCTGCTCACTGAGAAGCCTGCTCATCCCTCTCCCTCTGCCACTTCCTACCCCCTCTGTTAGTGCTCTTTCTCACTTTTTCTTGCTCTCTCTTGTCCTCTCTCTCTCAAATAAAGAAATGAAGTCCATGGGGCACCTGGGTGACTCAGTGGGTTAAAGCCTCTGCTTTTGGCTCAAGTCATGGTCTCAGGGCCTGGGATGAGCCCTGCATGGGGCTCTCTGCTCAGCAGGGAGCCTGCTTCCTCCTCTCTCTCTGCCTGCCTGTCTGCCTACTTGTGACCTCTGTCTATCAAATACTTAAAAATAAATAAATAAATCTTAAAAAAAAAAAAAAAGGACAGGGAATATATAAGATGAAACTCAAACATCTATCATTCCAGCTGCCAAAGAAGAAAAAAGGTAAGAATCTCAGGAGCCAACTGAAAAAACTTCGCAGTGGCCAAAGAATGGATGATGAGAGCATCAGTAATGACAACTGGAATGAATTGAAACTCATCAAACATGCTTAAGTCCAAGACAAAAATTTTTAAAAGTTGACAGGTTGCCTCGGGAAGATGCTAGGGACTCACTGTTTTGAAAAACAGTAAATGAAAGGAATGTATCCAACCTTTCCATAGGAACCTCAGGGTAACTAAATAGTAAATGAGGGGAAGCTTCTCTCTAGGACAAAAGTCTTCCAGTTAGTAGGTGAAGGGGTGACAGAATATCGCCATGTTGCAACCTGCAATAAAATAATGCATGTAGGCAAGGATCACCAGTGGTCGCTCACATGGTAATGGAGAGACAATGTGCCTCCTTTTGGGAATGTTGTGATGCCACCTATGAAAGTGCCCCTCAGGTAATCAAACTTGAATCTGATTAAGAACCTAGACATAAATACTAATTCATAGGAAGTACAAGAGATAAAAGACCATGTCAAAAGTCACAACAGGAAAGCAATCAGCAAAATTCGGATTGTGGGAAAGTTTACAAGAAAAACAAAAGCAAAAAATAATTCCTTTTTCAACAAATAAATGAGAAGGAAAAAAAGAGAGGAGGGAACTATGGAGTAAAAGACACTCAAGAGACACATCAAACAACAGCAATTGGATCCAATTCAAACAAGCCAACATTTATACACATCAGGAAAATCTGAACACTGACTGGTTATTTGATGATACTCAGAAATTATAGCTATTTTTTAGATGTGTTAATAGTATAGTCATTATGTTTTTTTAAAAAGCCCATACCAGGGCAGGTGCATGGCTCAGTTGGTTAAGCATCTGACTCTTGATTTCAGCTCAGTTCATGATCTCAGAGTTGTGAGATCGAGCCCTACATTGGGCTCCATGCTGGGCATGGAGCCTGCTTCAGATTCTCTCTCTCTCTCTCTCTGCCCCTCTTGCATCACCCTCTCTCCCTCTCTAAAAAAAAAAGAGAGAGAGAGAAGAGAGACCTTATCAAGATATATTCTTAAATATTTACTGGTGCTGTGATATCTTGGATTTGATTTGTTTGAAAATAAGCTGGGGAGTGGGCAGGGTGGGGGTAGTGCCTGGGTGGCTCAGATGGTTAAGTGTCTGCCTTCAGCTCAGTTCATGATCCCAGGGTCCTCTCATCAAGCCCTGGCTCAGTAGGGAGCCTGCTTCTCCATCCCCCTCCCCTCCGCTCAAGCTCTCTCTCCTCTCTCTCTTTCTCTCTCTCTGTCTCTCAAATAAATAAATAAAATCTTTTTAAAAATAATAATAATCTTGGGATGGTGAGAAGTAGCTAGGAACATAGGTGATATAGGGTTGGCCATGAATGATAACTACTGGAGGTAGCTGACATGTATATAAGGGTTCATTGGGGTTTTTTTTCCCTCCTTTTACTTAAGCTTGCAGTTTCCCATAACAAAAAGGTAAAAAAATAAAAACAAATACAAAGACAAAACATCCCCTGAGCATTATCTATTAGGAAGTAACTCCATAGCGATAGCAAGCTTCAGCAGTTACTGAGAGAAAAATACAGCAACATTCAAAAACAATGCATCTGATGGTGGGGAGCAGTTAAGGGAAGTCCCAAGAGGAGAGCCCAGAGCTGTGTGGCCAGGTGGCTGGACCAGAGATGGGGGTGGGGGCTGGTGTTTGGGAAGGGGGATTCATCAGAATAGGGAACATGATCAATGGCTTGGGAAATTCACAGAACAGAAAGAAAAAAAAGACAATGGCATATCCAGAAAAACAAAAAAGTAGACAAGAAAGGCAGGGTCAAGGGGCGTCTGGGTGGCTCAGTCATTTAAGCAACTACCTTCAGCTCAGGCCATAATCTCAGGGTCCTGGGATGGAGTCCCTCATCCAGCTTCCTGATTAGCAGGGAGCCTGCTTCTCCCTCTCCCTCTGCCCACGACTCATGCTCTCTCTTGCTCTCTCTCTCTCAAATAAATAAGTAAAATCTTAAAAAAAAATAAGGCAGAGTCAAGTATGAAGCAAACTGAAATAGCATAGACATGAGCGGCACTGAATGGTTTTTTGTGGTTATTATAAACAAATTTTTTGCTTTTTATTTTTTTATTTTTATTTTTTTGAAGATTTTGTTTATTTTTTTTAAGATTTTATTTATTTATTTGACAGAGATCACAAGCAGGCAGAGAGAGAGAAGGAAGCAGGCTCCCCGCCAAGCAGAGAGCCTGATTCGGGGCTCAATCCCAGAACCCTGGGATCACGACCCGAGCCGAAGGCAGAGGCTTTAACCCACTGAGCCACCCAGGTGCCCCAAGATTTTGTTTATTTATTTGAGAGAGAGAACACAAGTGGGGAGGGGCAAAAGAAGAGGCAGACTCTCCACCAAGTGGGGAGCCAGGCACGGGACTTGATCTCAGAACCCTGGGATCATGACCCTAGCCCAAGGCAGCTTTTCAACTGAATGAGCCACCCAGGTACCCCTTTTTTTGGCTTTTTAGAATCAACTTGGAAAGAATTTATGGAAGATTTCACTATGGTGGGGCACCTGGGTGGCTCAGTGGGTTGAGCCTCTGCCTTCCGCTCAGGTCGTGATCTCAGAATCCTGGGATTGAGCCCTGCATCAGGCTCTCTGCTCACTGGGGAGCCTGCTTCTCCTCTCTCTCTGCCTGCCTCTCTGCCTACTTGTGGTCTCTCTCTCTCTGTGAAATAAATAAACAAAATCTTAAAAAAAAAAAAAGATTTCACTATGGTTAAATGGAAAAACATCATAAAAATGCATAATGCATAAAGCACAGAATGGTTGGGGCAGGGAAGGGGGATAGTAGGCTAGGAGCGCTGATGTTCCCATCTTACAAAGGGCTAAGTTAGTGGCAAACCTGTTCAAGATGGATGAAGCAAGAAGTGGAGGTTTAAGTAAAGGTTTTGAGGTTTCAAAACAAGCCTGAGGAGGAACTACGAATAGTCTGGTGATGGAGAAGAGAGACAAAGGTAATAGAAATCAACTAAACAAAAAAGAAGAAGAAGAAGAAGAAGCAGGAGGAGGGGGGGAGGAGGAGGAGGAGAGGGAGGAGGAGGAGAAGGAGAAGAAGAAGAAGAAGAAAAGAAATCAACAAAACCTTATTATATCCCTAATACGCTAGGATATTCAAGATTGATAAATCAAGAAACTTCAGTATAAGCATACTACTTGGGGATGCGGGGGTAACCACCAGATTTACAAGACCCAGAACTGCTGAAAATTTCTGTAGGAAGGAGGGGGAAGTCTGTGTTGGAGCACAACTGCTTTCCATGACCAGCAACTCTGAGCCTGTATGGCTTTGATCCGCATCTCTATGATAGAGGGTCTTGTGAGCCATTTGAATGAGTTTAGAGTTTTACATAGACAACCAGGTGATATGATTAGATCTGTGTTCTAAATGGATCACTGTGGCTGCTGCTGGCAGAGAATGAAATGGAGGCCAGCCAGAATGGGAGTGAGGAGGTGGGGGTGGGGTGGGAGGGGATGGGGTGGAGCAGGGCAGGGGGACAACTATAGATGTCCAGGCCAGTGATGGCCTGGCATAGGAAAGGAAAGAGTTGGATGGATTCAAGAGGTACAGAAGAGGGCGCCTGGGTGGCTCAGTTGGTTAAGCTGCTGCCTTCAGCTCAGGTCATGATCCTGGAGTCCCGGGATCGAGTCCCGGGATCGAGTCCCGCATCGGGCTTCCAGCTCCACGGGGAGTCTGCTTCTCCCTCTGACCTTCTCCCCTCTCGTGCTCTCTCTCACTCTCTCTCTCTGAAATAAATAAATAAAATCTTTAAAAAAAAATTAAAAAAAAACAAAAGAGGTACAGAAGATATTTGGAAGAATCATGTCTGATGCCCAGGTCCCTGTCAGCTGAGTGAGGGACGGTCCCTTTATGAGCTGGAGAACCCTGGGGCGGGACAGGAGGGTTCGAGAGGAAGATAACCAGTCGAGTTTGGACACGTTCAGTTTGAGTCATCGAGGATGTGTGAGGCCTTTAATAGTCTGGCACCAACCACCTTCTCCAACCTGTTTCTGCACTCACTCACCACCCCTCTGCCACGCTTACCTCTGTTTTCTTGTCACACTGAGCTTCTTGCTTTTCTACAAGCATACTATATGTTTTTGCTTCTGCTGATGCTTCTGCTGAGAATGCCTTCTCTCTTCCTTCTCAGCCTGCAGAGTTTCTGGTCATTACTCAGCTGCAATCTCTCATCTTCTCAGAAAGCTTTCAGATTCTCCCAAGAAGTGCTCCATTCTGTGGGTGCCCCAGTATGCTAACAGATCTCTGTCTAGCTCTGAGCACATCCTCCCATAGATCTCTTTTTATATGTCCACTTTCCCTACCAGGCAATTGTTTCATAGAGGATAGGAACTGTCACCAATGCTCCTTCATGCTTAAAGTAGGAAGATACTTCATCTAGTTTGTCAACTCTCTCAGCTTGGTGATGACTACCCAGAATGTCACATTGTAGATGATTCTGGACAGATGCAAGTTCAATGCAAGGTGGTGGTGGGGTTCTAGGAAAGTGGAAGTCTGTCATGGGTGGAGGAGGAACAGGGAGGGACCACAAGTTCCGTGAATGAACTATCAAGAAACATACCTCCCAGGGTACTTGGGTGGCTCAGAGGGTTAAGCATCTGGCTCTTGCTTTTGGCTCAGGTCACAGTCTCAGGGCTGTGGGATTAATCCCCATATTAGACTTCATGCTTAGAGGTGGGTCTGCTTGAGATTCTTTCTCTTCCTCCTCCACTGCCCCTCCCCTACTCTAGGGGAGTAGAGTAAAAAGTGTCTTCTTGTCTGCCATCTCATCATTTAAAACACCTCACAGACTGAGGGGCCTGCCTTGGGGTCTGGTTACCTTTATACTCTCAGGAAATTTTTGCTCCCAACATCTGACTTGCACACACCATGACTCTCCAATATCCAGCTACACCATGGATTTTAGTTGAGACAAGCCTGGACCAGATCTCTTCACAGACCTGGGTCATCTAAGCCCTACAGACCTGAAGAAAGCCTTTTCAGGATGGAATCCTCCAGTCCAGTAAGATTTGGATAAATCCCCCATGTTTTTTCTAAACTTCTTTATTAGTTTCCTGGGGCACCTGGGTGGCTCAGTCATTAAGCATCTGCCTTTGGCTCAGGTCCTGATGCCAGGGTCCTGGGATCAAGCCCTGCATCAGGCTCCTTGCTCAGTGGGGAGCCTGCTTCTCCCTCTCCCTCTGTCTGCTTGTCTTCCCTCTCTCCCTGTCTCTCTCTCTGTCAAATAAATAAATAAAATTAAAAAAAAATAAAAATAAACATCTATATTAGTTTCCTGTGGCTGCCATAACAAATTATCATAAATAGGGTGGCTTGGGGCGCCTGGGTGGCTCAGTGGGTTAAAGCCTCTGCCTTCAGCTCAGGTCATGATCTCAGGTCCTGGGATCAAGCCCCGAATCAGGTTCCCTGCTCAGCAGGGAGCCTCCTTCCCCCTCTCTCTCTGCCTGCCTCTCTGCCTACTTGTGATCTCTGTCAAATAAATAAATAAAATCTTTTTAAAAAATAAAAATAAATAAATAGGGTGGCTTAAAATAGAAATTTGTTTACTCACAGTTCTGGAGGCCAGAAATTTAAGATTAAGGCATCAGCAGGCTGCACTCCCCCAAAGTCACCATGGGAGAATCCTTCCTTGCCTCTTCCAGCTTCTACTGGCTCCAGGCAGTAATCTTCCTTGACTTTCTTGTTCCCATCTCTGGCTCTGTCTTCACATGGCCTTCTCCTTTCCTCTGTCTTCTCCTCTTCTGTCTCTTACAAGGACATGTGACATTGGATTTAGTACCCAGTGGATAATATCCAGCAAGCTCTCACTTGAGACCCTTAGTTTAATTATGTCTGTGATAACTCTTTCTCCAAATATGGTCACTTTCAAAGGTTCTGGGACATAGACATATTTTTGGGGGGGAGGGTCACCATTCAACCCCCTACACCTTCTGAATGGAAAACGACCAATAAGACACAGGATTTTTTGACTTTGAGACATACCAATAACAATTTCTCTCTTTTTTTTTTTTTTTAAGATTTTATTTATTTATGTGACAGAGAGAGACACAGCGAGAGAGGGAACACAAGCAGGGGGAGAGGGAGAAGGGAGAAGCGGGCTTCCTGCTGAGCAGATAGCCCGCTCAGCAGATAGTCAGATGCGGGGCTCAATCCCAGGACCCTGGGATCATGACCTGAGCCGAAGGCAGATGCTTAACGACTGAGCCACCCAGGTGCCCCCAATAACAATTTCTCTTAATGGGGACATACATAGGGTTCTTTAAAAATGTAGACAGGATAGTGAAAAACTATGACAAAGAAGCAGCAAAAAAAAAAAAAAAAGCCCAATCCTAATCAACAACATTAACATGATTGTTTTTGTCCTCACTGTCATAGCCACACAGAAGGCTCTGTGCAGACTGTGGCCTTATTGTCTCTCCCCTGGAAAGTTTCTAAGGCCCAGTATGTTGAGCTCTGAGGACAGTAGAACATTGTGACATTCTGCCAAAAAGTTCCAGTTTAAAAAGAAAGGATTATTTCGCCCAGGAAATTCTATCATCATTGCTAAAGAAGAAAAAGATCGAGAAAGGAAGGAGAGAGGAAGGAACACAGGACTGGGCTGCAGCCTTCAGCCTCTTTCCAAGAGAAATCCTCACTCATCTGTGCTTTCGAGACTGGACGGCAAAGAGGAACCTTTCCTCCTGACGATCACTGTCCATTGCTTCTGTATTTTCATCACTTGCTCTTGCTGCAGCCATTCCATCTGGAACCGAGGCCTGCAGGGTTAGTGTGGCTTGTGTTGCTAGCCTAGCTAGGCTCACTTCTGTTCAATCCATACCTGAGAAGATAACCAGAAGTTTCTATTCAGAAAAGTCCAAAAAGAGCAGACCTCTCCCGGCCTCACGCCTCACTTCAACAATAATGAGCCTCTTGAACCAAGGAAACCCACCATAACATGTCCACGTGGGTCACACCCAGTGAGAGCCATGTCTGTGGACAGTACCTCTGACCCATTTTGGAAAAGCACAATCAAAGCGATGAGAGTCACTGTCATGTGACAAGCTGCTACTACTTCACCATTATCAATAGTTATTGAACACATGGAATAACCACTGAATAGTTATCAAGGACAGTGTCCTCTGACCCCACTCTGAAACAGAAAAATCAAGCAGTGAAAGTAACTAGTATGTGACAGACAGATTGTTGCCATTACATCATTGTCAATATTTATGGGACATTTAGAGTTACATCCCAACTGGTGAGACACGGCATCTCTCTCCAGGGAGCCTGAGCCACCTCAGGAGTAGGAATAAAGGAAATGATATAGGGAAAGGACCTGTGTTATCCTTGTTCCCATTTAGCACAGCTTGTGTTTCACTGATGCTCAGTCAGATAAGTAAAACCCATCCTGTTAATGACCTCTTCTCCAAACTACACAGCCTCAGAAGCAGGGTTCATCTTCCTGTTTCTCCCCTATTGTTCAGCATCACCAATTATTACTCTGAGGGGTGCTAAAAAAAAAAAA
>RCUC01115931.1:0-16259 GCA_003697995.1 Taxidea taxus jeffersonii | reverse complement strand
ACACACACACACACACACACACACACACACACACACACCTTTGATATATGGTTTAACTTCAGTTGCCTATTTTCAGTGTTTCCCCTACATACACCCTCAGTGCATCTTGGGGTCTAGTTGAATTTATTCATATGGTTGTGAACTTTTGGTTGGTGAACAATGGAGGAGGAAGAGCCTTGGTGGGGGCAGGGAGAAGAGGAGGAGGAGTTCAGAAGGGATAATGTGGTATCTGTTCTTCTAGGGCTGGCCCTTTGGATTGAGGGTACTCCATGATGAAGATGGAGAATCCAAAGCTAATGTGAGTGTCTGGAAGGGTTCTAGGTACAGCTGCCCAGATGCCCCAGCTGACACAGAGTGGCCAGAATTGTGAAAGAGTCCTTTCTGGCCTTTGCAAAGACTTCTGCATCTCTCTTCACCCAGAAGCCTGAAGGGTTTGGTAGTGGATGAGATACTACTCTTGGCCTGGGTGGTGGCCTTCTTGTGATGGGCTGTGCCACACTGAAGGCAGTGTTGATGACAGGGAGCAGAAAGGGAAGAAAAGAGCAAGTGTGCATATCCACAAACTGGTTGTAGGTCACTTGTGAAGCACCTTCTGAGTGCTGGAGTAAGTGCAGAACATCTTGTTGAGGTTCTATCATTGCATGGACGGGGCTACTGAGTTATTAGACTTTGGTTTACAGGTATTTGTGTTCACAACTATATTCATTGGGATATAAAGTTGGCCTCTTTAACAAAGAGACCTAAGTAACAGTGATTTAAATGAAAAGTTGATTCTCTTATGAGTAAAAAGTTCAGGGAGATGGTCCAGGGCTAGAATGGCACCTGCATCATCAGGGCCTTAGCTCCTCCTATGTTGCTTCTCTGCCATACTTTTCTTTTTTCCCCAAAGATTTCATTTTTAAGTTATCTCTATACCCAGCTTGGGGCCTGAACCCACAACCCTGAGATCCAGAGTCCAGCTCCACCAACTGAGTCAGCCAGGTGCCCCTGCTCTGCCATCCTTAATATGTGGCTTCACTTCATGGTTCTAGATGCGCGCGCGCACACACACACACACACACACACACACATACACACATTCCTGCCATCATGTCTGCATTCTAAGCAGTGGGAGGGAAGAGAAGGGGAAAGGGTAAGGACATTGCTTCTTTTTAAAGGCACAACAGGGAAGTTGCACAGATCATTTTTTTATTTTTTATTTTTTTATTAATTAAAAAAAATTTTTTTAATAAACATATAATGTATTTTTATCCCCAGGGGTACCGGTCAGTGAATCGCCAGGTTTACACATTTCACAGCACTCACCATAACACATACCCTCCCCAATGTCCATAACCCCACCACCCTCTCCCTCCCCCTCTCCCCCCAGCAACCCAGTTGCACAGATCATTTCTTATATCCCATTGGCCAGAACTTTGTTACAAGGCCATCTTTAGCTTCAGGGAAGGCTGAGAAATACAGTGTTTAGCTTGGTAATCATGTACCAACTTAAAAATTCAGTCTCTCTAGAAGAAGGGAAAAGTGAATATTGGATTTCAACCAGAACTCTCTGCCTTAACCTGTCTCTACTAGACTGGAAGCTCATTGATGACCAGGTCTTTGGCAACCCTGATTCTACCAAGTGTTGGCATAATATGGATGCCTCGTTGATGGTTCACAAACAAGACTGCCATGAAATCTGCCCTTGCTACCCTTGCCATATAGGCAAGTCATGGAGTTAGTGCCATCCCGGGACAATGTCAGGGAGGGTCTCTACACAGAATCCCCCAATGTGCATAGCTGCTAGTGTAAACTACAGAGGTGGGTGGGTGCTTGCTTGAGGAAACCCAAATTATAATCATCTTCATAACCCAATTTATAATCATCTTCATAAACAACCAAAGAGAACCTTCAACCAGTAATATTAGGAGACCAACAGCTTGAATTTCTTCACTGGTTTATGACACAGGTTTCCTCAGCATGGCTCCTTTGCCAGTTACCCAGAGAGGTGGATACTAGGAATGTCTTCTTCCATGGCCTAAGGGTACTCGTGGAGAGCAAAGAGCTTTGCTTTTTTTTTTTTTTTTTTAAAGTAGGCTCAACACCCAGCATGGAGCCCAATGTGGGGTTTGAACTCATGACCCTGAGATCAAGACCTGAGGTGAGATCAAGAGTTGGGCGCTCAATGGACTGAGCCACCCAGGTGCCCTCAAAGAGCTTTTCAATTAAAGATAAATGCACTGCAGAATTCTAGTCCTGCAGGAGGTTTGGCTAAAAGGCTCATTGCTTGAGGTTTCCCAACCTTCATTAAAGGGCTTCTTTCTAGACAATAAAGATTCCTGGCTCCAGGGCTGAAGTGTGCTTGGGAACTCTTGAAGGGTTGGTATGCAGGCCTCCCTCTCACTCTGTCCTTACAGGAACCACACAGCCACTATTCCCCAAGGTGTCACCAAGAATTTTTTTTAAAGTACATGGTTTCACGCATGTCATCTATAAGAACAAAAGTCATATTGACAAACACAGTGACATGGGAAGAGCATGGATTTAGAATCAGACTTTGTATTAAGCTGCCACTCTACCCTGTAGGTGAGAGACTTGGGGCAAATCCTGTAACTTCAGAGCCTCTGTTCCCTCATCTTTGAAGTGGGATACACGGCTCAACAGATCCTTAAAAGAATGAGATCAGCTAAACTTGTGTATCGGAAAAGCACCTTGTACACAGAAAAGTACTGTGATAATGCTATTTGTGTGTGTGTGAGAGAGAGAGATAATGTTGTTTTTAAGCTAGTGTGTTATGCTGTTCTGGCTGATTAGTAGGCTCTGCCTCAGAGCCCTACCTCTGTGTGGTGAGGAACATGGGAAGAAGAATCATATTTGCTCCCTTCTGCTGTTGCAGTGCCCTCCCCCCCCAAATCTAGCTCATTGTTCCTGTGCCTTTCCTCCACAGCCATGAATAGCCCATTCTCAGGTAGTCAGCAGATTAGAGCTTGACGTTAGAGTCAGACCTCATTTTGAAGTCTGCTCTCCAGTTCTTGATCGAGTTACATAGCTCTCTGAGTCAGGATTTCCAAGTGGGAAAATAGAGCAGTGTATCAGTTAGGACCCTTCTGGCCTCAAGTAGCAAAACAATCCAATTCATACTGGCTTAAACAGTAAGGGCATTGATAATGTTACATACCTGGACGTCCAGAAGAATTCAGGTTATGGGCCTTTTTGATTCAGCAATTCAATTGTACTTTCAATGAAGTTGGTCTTTACTTCTCCTGGCTCTGTCATCCCCATGTCGGCTCTGCCCAAGCTGTTAGCTATATGGTAGCAGCTGATCTAAGCATCAAAGATGAAGGAAACCTTTTTTTTTAAAAAGATTTTATTTATTTATTAGACACACAGAAAGAGATCACAACTAGGCAGAGAGGCAGGCAGAGAGTAGGGGAGAAGCAGGCCTCCTGCTGAGCAGAGAGCCCTATGCGGGGCTCGATCCCAGGACCCTGAGATCATGACCTGAGCGGAGGCAGAGGCTCAACCCACTGAGTCACCCAGGTGCCCAAAGGAAACCTTTCTAAGAAGTTTCCCAGGAGCATTCTCCTCTCAACTCACTTTCTAGATGAGGGGTCTCTGATTGGATGGGGGCCCCCAAATGTGGGGAATCCAGTGGCACCTGTGGTGGAAGGATTCACATGTGGCCAAACAAAGGAGCTAGAAGTTTACTGAATCCACTCACAAGGGAGCAGTGGACAGGACAACAGAGGAGAGGCTGTCAGCCATGAGGCCAGTGGAGGGGCTATTTTGTTCTGTTTTGTTTTAAAGATTTTATTCATTCACTTGACAGAGAGATCACGAGTAGGGACAGAGGCAGGCAGAGAGAGAGGGGAAAGCAGGCTCCCTGCTGAGCAGAGAGCCCGATGCGGGGCTCGATCCCAGGACCCTGAGACTGTGACCTGAGCCGAAGGCAGAGGCTTAACCCACTGAGCCACCCAGGCGCCCCAAGGAGGGGCTGTTTTTAAAGGAGGAATGTGAGTGGGTATGGGGACCTGTGGAATTTTCTCCTTTTTGGTAACTGTGCCTGGTTGTAAGTGACCCATTGTTCAGTTAGGGCTACACTTGATCTTAGCCAAAAGGCAGAGAAGCGATTTCAGTTAGGGCTAATGGCTATTTTGAGGTGTGTTGCCTGCTGGGCCTGTCTGTCTTCAGCTAGGGGGCTGGGATCACTGTGGGCCCTTTTACCTTTCTCAGGTTTCTGTTGTTCAAGCCTGTTGCCTACAAGCGACTTCTACAGGAGACATTCCTGAACCAACCTCCGGGAAGGGGATGGGTTTACGCTGAGAAAAATCAAACCTCTCATTGGAGCAGGAATGCACTTGGTTTTCCTGAGGCTGCTCTTGGGAAAAACATAACTATGACACTGAGAAAGGAAAGGAAAAATGATTGCTGAGTGGTCAACCAAGAGTTTCCTCTGCCAGGATTCCATCAGCCCATCAGGGTTTGTGAAGGTTTAAAGAAATATGGTAATAAAAAGGAAAACACCTGTTTGCTTTATTCACTACTCACTGAATCCTTCTGTTCTCTAATTCTTAGTGGACCCCAACTGGGTGTCCTACAAATTTAACTCCATTCCAATCTATTGGCCCTATCTACCTGAAGACAGTGTCAGATCTCACAGGTCAAGGGCTCAGTTCCACAAGACTGTCCCCAACCCCCACTTTGAATGTCAATCAGCAGTGAAGGTTCTCATGGGTACCTCTGGACTATAAATCTGAGGGTCTCTTGCTGGCCTTCTCAGGTTTGGTAATTTGCTAGAGTGGCTCAGTGAACTCAGAAAAAACAGTTTACTTGCGAGATTATTGGTTTATTATACAAGGATATAATCTAGGAACAGCCAGATGGACGGGAGGCAGAGGATAATGGATGAGGGAAGGAGTATGGAGCTTCCACGCCCTCTCAGGGCTCACCCCTGTCCCAGCACCTCCGTGTTCAGCAAGCTGGAAGCTCTCTGAACCCTGTACTTTAGGGATTGGAACAGAGGCTTCATTGCACAGGGATGACTGATGAAATCATTGGTCATTGGTGATTAAACTCAAGCTCCAGTTCCTCTCCCCTTCTGGGAAGTGGGGGTTGTGTAGGGCTCAAAGTTCCAACCCTCTAATCACAAGGTTGGTTTCCATGGCAACCAGCCCCCCATCCTCTTGGGCTTTCTAAAAATCACTTCATTAACATAAACTCAGATGTGGGTTGAAAGGGGCTTGTTATGTATAACAAAAGATTCCCCTCTAGCCTTTATAGCACTTATCACTTAGGAAATTACAAGGGTTTTAAGGAGCTCTTTGTCAGAAAAGGAACAAAAACCAAATACATATTTCTTATTGTATCACAATAGCACAGGTAGTGAGCGCTAAATTAATGGTACCCATTAGCATTACTGCTCTTTTTTTTCCTTCTCCCATCAAACTTTCTTTATTCTGGATCTAGCTGGCTCAAGATCCAGATGTGTGATCCTATGGACATTCCAAAAAGGTGGCAATTTCTGGTATCAAGCAGCACTGGGGGATAGGACTTCAACAGAGGGGACAAAAACCCTGCATAATAACCATCCCAAAATCTCCTCAGGACCTTACTTGGGCACAAGTGTCCTTGAAGCAGCCCTGGGGGGGCCTCTTGCTGTGTTCACTGTGTTTGAGGAGCAGAGGGCCTGGCAGCAGCCCTCAGAAGTCATTCTGTAGCTGCAAGAGCTTGGCCCGACAGCTGGTGAGCTCTCTGCTTTCATCACTACCCCCAAGGCCCTCACTCCTCTTCCTTTGCTAAATCCAGCAAATGAAACCGTGTGCTCATGATTCACAAAATTCTTTTTGGTGACGTTATCCTGGGCAGAACTGCGAATGCTACAGGAACAGTATTTTGAAAATATTAATCTGATATAGTTTTCATTTGCCTATAGTTCTTGAGTCATAAGTCTGATCATTAGACTTATTACTCAGAGAAAGAGGGCAGTTGCTTCTAAAAATAGCAAAATACTGTTTTTCATAATCCATTCTTGGGTATGGGCTTCCACTTTAGAACATTCCAAAGCATAGAATGGGTTATTTTATAGAAGGCCACCTGGCTCAAATGCCTGCTCTTAATACACGTTCCTCACGTTTCCCAGTTGGGAGTAATGGAAAACAGCATCCCATAATACCTCCTTAATGAGGGTCCTCTTATTCCCCCACAGTAGATTCCTTCACTCTTCTCTCTGGTCTCATTGTCCCCTTGTCCTATTCTCTCCATCTGTCTTTGCTTTCTCTTTACCAACCATTTTTTCCACCCTTCCTTCAAGATGCAGCTCAAAATTCATCTTAAGGAAATCTTTCTTGAACAGCCTCAATTATACAGAGTCATTTTGTCACCAGGTGAACCAGGGACAACCTCGGCCCTGAGACGTCCACCAGCCCATCCCAGTGATGTCTCTGGAGGCTCCCGGTCTCGGTGCAAGAGAGAATTCAAGGACAGACCAGACACCGTGGATGAACAGTGCAAGCAGGGAAGTTTATTAAAATGAAAGTACACTCGGGGTGCCTGGGTGGCTCAGTTGGTTGAGTGTGTTCCTTCTGCTTGGGTCATGATCTCGGGGTCCTGGGACTGAGCCCTGTGTCAGGCTTCCTGCTCAGTGGGGAGTCTGCTTCTCCCTGTCCCTCTTCTGCTCCCCCTGCTTGTATTCACTATCTCTCTCAAATAAATAAATAAAATCTTTTTAAAAAATGAAAGTGCACTCTTGAGATGTGAGAGCCAGTGAGCTCAGGGGAAATCTGGAAGAAGATGTCAGTTGTGCAGTTGTTTAGCTTTGCCATATATATCGATTCCCAAGACAACAATATAGTAATTGTACAGGCAATAAATAGAAAAAAACGTGGGTGTAACAAGCCTTATTGATCGGATGTTTCATTCTAATTACATAGATCGTATTCTAGTGAGTACAGAAGTATCAGGTGACAGAGAGGAGGTATTCAGAAATCTGTTGCTTCCTTCTCAAATGAAACAAAACCTACCAACGAACCTAAAGAAATTCCAGTGGGATGTATTGCTTCCAGGGGTTCCCTTGTGGGCAGGTCTCGGTGGCCTTTGAAGTTGATCACTATGTTGACACACATCCTCATTGTGTTCTGACCTTGTCTATCACTAGCCAGGAGTATTGGTTGTAGAGACAAGGATCCTCTTGCTTACCTACCACTATGCATAAGAACAAGCCCTCACACCTGTAGGGGGTACTTAGAGGCATGGCAGCACCCAGAACCCATCCTTCTTGGTCCCAAAAGTCCTTATGACAGACTCATTAGCTTCCCCTTGGGGTGTTCATTTAGATGTAGCTAAGTAACCTTTTTAACTTAATAAATATAATTAGGCATATATGTACATATGTATGTGCATTCCAGTTATCCAATCTTTTCAATATTCTCAGAAATTCCACAAAATTACAGTGAGTCCACAAAATTGAAACAAGACACCACCCATTTCTAAAGCAAGCACTGAAGATATATTATACTGAATTGATTAATTCACAGGATTTGCTCACCAAATCCAAGAGGTGGAGGGGCACCTTAGAACAGCTGAGATTATGAGATGCTGAATTAGCCGATAATAGACCTCTAATTGAGGTTCAGCACTGCTTCCACCCCAGACATTAGTAATCAGACTAGCATTTTTGGATTTGGTCCTTTTTTTAGACAGACTTCATCTGTCCTTCCTACAAGATTTTCCAAACCACCCATCTGCTGGGACTTTTTTTTTTTTTTTTAAAGATTTTATTTTTATTTATGTATTTGACAGACAGAAATCTGAAGTAGGCAGAGAGAGAGGGGGAAGCAGGCTCACTGAGAGCAGAGAGCCCGATACGGGGCTCGATCCCAGGACCCTGGGATCATGACCTGAGCCGAAGGCAGAGGCTTTAACCCACTGAGCCACCCAGGCGCCCCTGCCGGGATTTTTTATCTGATATTTTAAGTTTCCTTTTCTCTTAACCAAACCCTTTAGAAGGATATGACCTTCTCAAGTTTTAGCCTTTTAGTTTCTTTTTTCATATACTTTTTATGGGGAGGTATTTTTTTATTTTTATTTTTATTTTTTTTTAAAGATTTTATTTATTTATTTGACAGACAGAGATCACAAGTAGGCAGAGAGGCAGAGAGAGAGAGAAGGAAACAGGCTGTCCGCAGAGCAGAAAGCCCGATGCGGGGCTCAATCCCACGACCCTGGGATCATGACCCGAGCCGAAGGCAGTGGCCTTAACCCACTGAGCCACCCAGGCGCCCCCGGGGAGGTATTTTTTTAAAGATATATTTATTTATTTGAGAGAGAGAGAGGGCAAACACGGGGAGGGGCAGAGGGAGAGAGAAAGGGAGAGAAGTACACACCCTGCTGAGTGGGAGCCGAACATGGGCTGATCTCACAACCCCAAGATCATGACCTGAGCTGAAATCAAGAGTCAGAGGCCAACCCACTGAGCCAGCCAGGTGCCCTTAGGGGGTATTTCTTAAATTTTTAAAAAAATTTAAATTAGTTTTTAAGAGTTTATTTATTTGTCAGAGAGAGAGCCCAAGCGGGAGGACCAGAAGGCAGAAGGAGAAGCAGGCTTCCCACTGACCAAGAAGCCTGATGTAGGACTCAATCCAGAACCCTGGGATCATGACCTGAGCCCGAGGCAGACGCTTAACTAACTGAGCCACCAAGGAATCTCAAGGAGGTATTTTTTTTAAAATGTCAATTCTGAAATGCTTTTCTTTTCTTTAAGCATTTAATGTAATTGATAATCAATAACTTCCTATTAGGTAAATCAGTGACCACTTTATCCCCTCCGCTATAAACACTCTTGTAAGTGGTTATGTCTTGAGAGACTGCTCTGTAAATAATTCAGTGAAAATTAATACTTTTTTGAGTATTGATGAACATGTTTAACAAGAGAATAAGTAAATCACTTCACCCCGTTCTCTCCAAAGGTCTACACAGTAGCCCTTAATCAAGTGACCCTTCCTTCTTGTCTCACCTTGGCTCAGGAAAGGAGATGTGCCAGTGGCAACTGGTATAAGATTCTTATTTACAAGTTTCTTAAACTTTTGGGAAAGAAATACTGGCTCACTGTTGGAAATGATCATGAATTTGGATCCAGGGTTTCTGGGTCCAATGAACAGTCTAGGGTCAGTTGGATTTCAACCACCACTTAGTATGCCTGCAAAAACCGGTCACTGTCTAAGATCACAAGAGAGATATGAGGGAGAAATAGTGGAATATGGAGTTATTTGGAAAATAATTGCCCAATCCAAATTGTATTCTCTTAATCTTTCTCAAAGTACACTGTCTTTTTCAACATAGCATTTATAATAATTTTAATGATGTGTTTGAGTCTTTAGTTTCTTAATGTTCATCTCTCCTGCCCGTCACAAAGCTCCAAGAGGGCAAGGAACCATATCCTTCACTAGTATTGTTATTTTTGAGGTATTACTTACTTATACAGACATACACAAATCTTAAGTACATAGGTCAATGGAAATTTCTATGTGCATATACACCCACATATCTACTACCCAGGTTAAGATATAGACCATTTCCACAACTCCAGGAAGTTCTTTTTTGTCCCTTCCCAGCCAATATTTCCATTTTATATCACTATAGATTAATTTTGCCTGTTCTTGAACTTCGTGTAGATGGAAACATATAATATGCATACTGTCTTATGTCTTTTTTCTTTTTTACTCAATGTAAGTGTTTTTTAAAATATTTTATTTATTTATTTGACAGAGAGATAGAGATCACAAGTAGGCAGAGAGGCAGGCAGAGAGAGGGGGAAGCAGGCTCCCTGCTGAGCAGAGAGCCTAATGCAGGGCTTGATCCTAAGATGCTGAGATCATCACCTGAGCCGAAGGCAGAGGCTTAACCCACTGAGGCACCCAGGTGTCCCTATAAGTGTTTTTGAGGTTCATTCATACTCTCCTATATCTTTAGCTTTTTTCCCTACTAGTATGTAACATTCCAGTCACTGATAAATCACAATTTGTGTACTATTCTCCTGTCGATAAAGTTTGGAATCTTTTCTAGTTTTAGGTACAATGAATAAAGCTGCTACAAAAAATCTTGGAGAAATCCTTTAGTGATGTACATATTCATTCCTCAGAAGTATATGTCTAGAGCAGACATATACTGGGACATATACTGGGACACAGGGTAAGCTTAGTATACACTGCTAAACAGTTTTCCCTAATAACTGTACATTATTAAGGTTGTAACATTACACAGTTCCCCCAGCAACAGCTGAGAGTTCCAGTTGCTCTACGTCCTTGTCAGCACTTGGTGTTGTCATTCTTTTTGGTTTTAGCCATTCTGTTTGGTGTACAGTGGTAGCTCACTGGAGTTCCAATTTGTATTTCCATGATGAGTAAGTATGTTGAATGAAAATCTCTCTCAGGATAATCCTTTCTCTCCCACAATCTGAAAATGGAACTATTTATTGACTCAGCAGAAACTAGTTTGACTAACTATAAATGCAGCTATAATAGAGTTTATATTTCTTAAGCTCAGCTGGCCCAGTTGGAAAGAGATCTCTGTTCACTTTAAAAGCATAGAAGCTTTACCTTTAATTTCTGTGACATGTAGAGAAGTAATCTCACCAGAAGACATTTTCCCTGTACCATTATATGTGAACTGCCTCAGAACGCTGGCCAAACTTGCCCTCTTAAAGGCCCCTGGGGAGACTACCTCAGCACTGGCAGATCAGGCCTGCAATGCCCCTAGGCCCTAAACTGAAACCTAGGCTGGGCTTCCAGGCTTCTGTCCCCAGAGGCCTGGCCTCCAAGCCCTACAGACTGGGGAACCCCTGAACCACAACCCAGGACTCCACCTGCCACCCAGAAGGAAACCAAGTTGTTTGGAGCTGTGCAGAACCCTCAGAGCGGGAGAAAGCAGCATGCACCCTCTGAGGCCACCCCCACTCTCGGCACCTGATGCTCAGCCTGGCACCCTCCCTGAACTCTGCCCCCAGGGAGCTCCCCTCAGAGGGGACCCTCAGGGAAGCTGGCCTGTGGTCCACAGTCAGATAGTCACAACATGCATCTGGCGAGAAATTGCTCCCAGAACCCTGCAGGCACGCAGCCCGAATCACCGCCCAATGCCGGCCAATTCTCACGAGCTTGGGCATTCGGATTTGGGCAGAAAGCTCATGAGAACTGATCAGAAACTGCCGGCAAACTCACTTCTGGTGGCAGGGGCCTTCAGGGGATCCGCCTGGGCCTGGCCCGAGGTCTTGAGGGGTCGCAGACGGAACCCTTCGAGGGAGTGTTCTCAATAGTAGGCCCACTCGTGGCTCAATCTCCTCAGAGTGCAGGGCCCAACCCACCCTGGAGCTGCGCAGAACCCTCAGAGCGGGAGAAAACTGCATGACCCCCCTGAGGCCACCCCCACCTTTTGTGCCCCACTGGGCCCCAAACACAGAGGGTTACCCTCATCTGGACCTCTTCCCTTAACTCTGCCACTGGAAAGCTCACATGTAACAGGCCCTCCGGGGAGCCTCCTTGGCCTGGCGCCTGTTCCCTGATGTCCGTGACAGGACCTAGCAAAAAAAGTGCTCTAGACCACGGTTACCAGTGTAGCCTGAATTATCACCCAACACTGCCAATTCTTATGAGCTTTCTGCCCAAATGGATATCAATTTGGGCAGAAAGCTCGTGTGAATTGGCCGGAAAACCCATGGCAAACTCACTTCCAGTGGCGCGGGCCCGCAGAGCCACTGCCTAGGCATTGCCGGGTCCCGAGTGGTTGAGGCCCGAACCCTGTGAGAAAGCCCTCTCTGAGCCAGGTGCTTGGGTCAGCGACCCTCTCGAGACTCACCCCCTGGGGTGCCCACCCTGCCACTGGTGGATCAGGCCTCCATGCCCCTAGGCCCTAGCTCTAACCCTAGGTTGGGTTTTCAGGCTTCCACTTCCAGGGGCCTGTCCCCCGAGCCCACCAGATTGGGGATCCTGGAGCCACACCCAAGGAGTCTGCCTGCCACCTCCAGGGATACCATGCTGTTTGGAGCTGTGCAGAACTCTCAGACTGGGAGAAACCTGCTTGCCTCCCTGAGGCCACCCCCAGATTTGGTGGCCTTCACTGGCCACAAACTCAGAGCATGACAGGATTCCTGATCCTTGTCCTTGACTCAGCCCCGAGGGGAGCCCGCCTCAGCGCCGGCAGATCAGGTCTGCCATGCCACTAGGCTCTAACCCTAACCCTAGAGGGGGGTGTACAGGCTTCTGTTCCCAGAGGACTGGCCCCCAAGCCTGCCATTTTGGGGACCCCTGAGACTCACCCCAGGACTCCACCTGCCGCCCAGAGTGAACGGTCCCATTTGGAGTTGGGCACAACCCTCAGAGCGGGAGAAACCTACATGTAGTCTGAGGCACCCCCAGCTTCTGCAGAACCCCTGGACACAAACCAGGAGTCTGTCGTGCCACCTGATGTCCACCCTCAACTCAGCCCACCATAGAGCCTGCCTCAGCACCGGCAGATCGGATCTGCCATGCCCCTAGGCCCTAACCCTAACCCTAATTTGGGTTTTCAGGCTTCCATCCCAAAAGGCCTGGCCCCTAAGCCCCACAGATTAAGGATGCCTCAGTGACACCCCAGGACTGCACCTGCCACATGGGAGGAAACCATGCCGTTTGGAGCTGTGTAGAATCCTTCAAGAGGGGGACACCTGCATGCCACCCTGAAGCCACCCCCAGCTTCTGCAGCCCTCCAGACACAAATTCGGAGTCTGATAGGCCGCCTGACACCCACCCTCAAGTCAGCCCATTGGGGAGCTCGTCTCAGCACCGGCAGATCCAGCCTGCCATGTCTCTAGGCCCTAACCCTAACTCTAGTTTCTGTTTTCAGGCTTCCTTCCTAAGAGGTCTGGCCCCAAACTCCCCATATTAAGGACCCCTGAGTGACACCCCAGGAATCTGACCACCACATGGAAGGAAACAGTGCTGTTTGGAACTCTGCAGATCCCTCAGAGAGGGAGAAACCTGCATGCCCACCTAAAGCCACCCCCACCACCAGCGGCCCCCCGGCCACAAACCCTGATTCTGCGGCACCACCAGATGCATTCCCTCAACTCAATCTCAAGAGGAGCCCACCTCAGCGCTGGCAGATCGGGCCTGCCATGCCTCTAGGCCATAATCCTAACCCTAAGTTGTGTTTTCAGGCTTCCTTCCCCAGGGGCCTGTCCCCCAAGCCCTCTAGATTGGGAACCCTGGAGCCACACTGTAGGAGTCTACCTGCCACCCAGCAGAAAACCAGTCCATCTGGAGCTGTGCAGAACCCTCAGAGCTGGAGAAACCTGCATGCCCCAACTGAGGACTCCCCCACGTTCTGCAGCCCCCCTCCCCACCCCCGGCTACAAACCCGGAGCCTCATGAGCTGCCTGACCCCCGTCCTCATCTCAGCCCCTGGGGCAACCCACCTCAGCACCAGCAGTTCAGACCTACCACGCCCCTAGCTCAATTCTCCTCAGGGACCCCTGTTAGCTCTAGGCAGACATGGAACTCCCCTGCCTACCACAAAGCTCTGGGATCCTCCCTCCTTCTTCTAAATTGACACTGGCCCAAGGCTTTCATGAGAAAGGGAGAAGGCTACCTCCTGAATGCTTAACACCTTCTTTCCTCTTCTGCCATATGGCTCTCCACTTACCTTTGTGCCTGGGCAAATTGGAAGGAACATATCAATGGAAACATGTACATGCTCTGAGATCTGAATCTTTCATGGCAGCTTTCTGAGGGCTCCTTATACAATTAGAAACTCATGTATCCTACCACAGTGTGTTTGAAAATGATCATCTACAGAACAGGAGAGTGAAAATCACTCCATTTTTACCTCACTCTTCATGAAGTAGGACATGGTCTTCTTTTCTTCATTGACTTCAATTCCAATTCTTTTCCATGCAGTGTTAATTCCTTTGCTTCAGGGGTAGGATTTTGTGATTCCTGACCTGCATAGAACAGCCAGAGCTCATCATAACAAGTGCCCTCTCTAACAGCCATCACCCATTTAACCCTTCCCCCAACACCTCTGCTCTCTAGCAACCCTCAGTTTGTGCTCTAAGGTTGAGTCTGTTTCCTCATTGGCCTATCTTTCTCCCCTCACTATGTTCATCTGTTTTCTTTCTGAAATTCCATAGGAGTCAAGTCATAGGCTATCAGTCTTTTCTTAGCTAAGTCCACTCTAGATCCATCCACATCCTTGCAGATGGTAAGATTTCATTCTTTTTGAAGCTGGCTCATATTCCATTCAGAAGATGTGGGAGAAAAAAAACCATATATATATAATCAGTTATCAGTGAATGGACATTGGGACTCCCTCCATAGTTTTGCTATGGTTGATAATGCTGCTGTAAATATCACAGTGCTTGTACCCTATTGAATGTGCATTTTTGTGCCCTTTGAGGAAACACCTAGGAGGGCAATTCCTGGATCCTAGGGTTCTTCAGTTTTTAGCTTTTGGAGGAACCACCAGACTCTTTTCCAGAGTGGCTGCAACAGCCCCCATGCCCACCAACAGTGCAGGAGGGTCCCGCTTTAAGCAGAACATTCCCTGCCAGCAATTTCCTAAGGAGGAAATGGAAAACCTGTGGGATAACCTGACTCACCCAGTGTCAGGCAAGCAACCACAGAAATTCACCCCAGGGTTCCTGACGCCAAGCCCCTTGAAGCCACCTTCTACCCAAGGGAATTTCCCAAAGACTCTCCTTCTGACTTCACCACCCATGAAAATGCAGAGAAAATACGGCATGTCCAACTATCTAGATGGTCCACTGAGTGAAACTAGGAAGTCAAGCTTCCCTTTTCAATTGTCCAAGGCTCCTTGGAATCCTTGTGAATTTTCCCTCTGCCCTCACTGGAACTCTTTGGATGAAAAGACGAACCCATTAGGATACATCACCTTTGACAAAGGACAAGACATCATCCAAGTCTCTATCTGACCACAAAGAGCTACCTAACTCTAGATACTGGCCATTCCACCACAGCGTAGACCCAATGGAATAAACACTGTTAGATGAAGGAACACATTCTAGGTTCAAAACACACACCGAGGGGCGCCTGGGTGGCTCAGTGGGTTAAAGCCTCTGCCTTCGGCTCAGGTCATGATCCCAAGGTCCTGGGATCGAGTCCCACATTGGGCTCTCTGCCCAGCAGGGAGCTGGTTCCCTTCCTCTCTCTGCCTGCCTCTCTGCCTACTTGTGTTCTCTTTCTGTCAAATAAATAAATAAAATCTTAAACACACACACACACACAGAGTCAATCTCATCTTCCCTTTCCAATCCAAGAGATTGCCTGGGAAAGAGATGCTCCAAATACCTTTGTAAGCCAGAAATAAACAGAGAAAATGAGATCCCCTGCCATTGGCTCCCTGCAGGGAAACTCAGGAACTCTGGCACCCACTCTAGATTGCTGACAGCTTCTTCAATTTGACTTTGTGGCTCCACTGGAGACAAGAGAATAGCCCAGGAGGTTTGGGGTGAAAGATAAGTTTTACCTCCTGTCCTGGCATGGATGTGACATTGCACTCAATGGGACTGCTGTCTTCTCTGAATGCTGACATCCTGGGACAAGCTGCATGACTGACTCAGATGCTGATTTCCAAACTTCAGGTCTCGTGGAGCCAGAGTGAAGAAGGTTTGTCAGGTAGGGACAAGCAGGCACCTCCCACCTAAAGCCTGCACACCTGCTCCAATTCCTGGGATGAGAGACACATGCTTGTTTCTTACTTTATTTTTTATTTTTTTTAATTTGACAGACAGAGATACAAGTAGGCAGAGAGGCAGGCAGAGAGAGAGGAGGGAGCAGGTCCCCCGCCAAGCAGAGAGCCCGATGTGGGGTTCGATCCCAGGACTCTGAGACCATGACCTGAGCCGAAGGCAGAGGCTTAACCCACTGAGCCACCCAGGCGCCCCCACATGCTTGTTTCTTAAGTGGTCATTAACTTCCTTCTAAAGCCGACCAATGCCCTTGTTCATTTTGGAGAAGCAAATATAGTCTTCTGAACAAACACTCAACTCCTCAGTTCCAAATGCACCATGAGTCTGGTTTGGATTCCCACCCCACCCCCTGCCACCCCAGGTCCAGACACCACCGGGAGGACCCTCCTGAAACATCCTAACAGCACATTACCAGCAAAACTGGGGAAATGGGCCCAAGGCTGAGGGGGGCCTGGCTCCAGCGGTTGTTACCATCACTCTTGAGCCTGGAGAAACAGAGGCTATACAGCTCACCACTCCCTCCTGTAGAAACAAGCTCACCTTTAAG